>JAXQQM020063943.1:0-58699 GCA_034641835.2 Pinus albicaulis | reverse complement strand
TTTGTTCCTTGGAGGCTCAAAAAAGATCTTAGCCACCTTTTGGTATAACAAAATATTATAGGTCGCTAACATAACACAAACGTTCTTTAGTTCCCATAATAAGTAAAACTTGAGTTAAATATCAATATTAGTGTTGGTTTTGTCTCTCTAGATAAGGTGAGCTTTGGGATTCAAAGTGTGCATGATCATTCAAAGGTATAGGTGATGGTTCTTGTTTTGGTTATTTAATCGAGACATCCTCATTAAAATATTCAATATGAATAGAAGGATGGTTTTGGGTGAGTTCCTTGCCAAATAAAATATGAATATATTGGCAGTCTAGAGAAGAGAGAGAATTTGTAAGGTAGGTGGCAAGTCCAACAACTTGTGTTGTTTTGGCTGCCCTGCCATTATTAGGGTTAGGAATAGGTTTTGCAGGAAATTTTGGATGAGGAGGGGTTTATGTGGATGTATTCATTTGTGAATGGGGTAGAAGCTACATGGGTGGCATTACAATGTTATATTAAGGGACTCAATAAGTAGGGTTTCTCCACTCGTGTTGGAAAAGTTGGTTTGGGGAAGGATGAGCCATCCATGTTTGTGTTGGAAGACACCATGGCTCAGAAGAATAATGCATATAAGGGTTACTCTCTTAACAATTATAAAATTGATATTGAATTAAAATTTCATGAGTAGTTACAATTCTACACCATAATTTATACATTAGGATTAGTCTATCATCATGAGATCATGTAGATCATTTGTGTTTCATTGAAATGGGTTATTTACACACCACCATTATTCTCGAATTCATGATTCTTATTTGTGATTACACACCTGTCCTAACATGGTATTGAAGCACATTCGATTGTGATATTAGGTTTATAGGAGAACAAGAATCATGTGGGGATAATGATGAAGTCGATCGTGATCTAGTTATATCAAATGATGTGACAATGGTTTGATTTCATTACTCGTAATGGTTTATGGAGCCACTGGAACCCTCTTTTCTTTGTGTGTTTTGGGTACCATATAGAAAGTCATCTTTTGAAAATATTGTTTAAGCCACTTGAGGCGGACCATTATGAAAAAGATGTTTGCTCACTAGACTCTTGCTTGGAGTGAATTGATGGCTCATATTGTGGATACACCCACTGCTCTATTAGGCATTCATTAATTTGGTCGTTCATACGTTATTTTCCACTAAAGTATCATTCAAATAGGAATACAATGATAGATGTGATAGTTTCCTTACCAAATCTGAATTCGTTATGCTTGTTTGCAAAGTCTAAAACAAGACTAGATCTTTTACGCTCAACTGGTATTTTATGTTGGATATTTGGCAGGTTCTAGGTAAACCAAATACTCTTTTTGATGTTGAATCGACCTCATTTGATTCGGAAATCAAGCTCTCTTTTTGATAGAAAATCAAATATTTTGGCTTGTTGTGCCTCAACTTGAAGTTGATTTAAGAATCAACTTGGAACTAAACATTGGACCTTTGGGCTCATCATGCCTCAACTGAAAGTTGATTGAAGAATCAACATGGAACATCTAACTACCATCACAGTTTTGATTGATGAAAGTTTTGATCTTTTTTTCTCTCAAGAACAAGAGTCAACCTCCTAGGGAATTATTAAAACCCCCCATGTTTTTATAGAGGTGGTAATCTTCTTTCACACTCAAATTCTCAATTTAATTATTCAAATAATAATATCAAACACTCAACACATTCACAATTGTGAGTGGGATAGGTGGTGAAACAAAATAAATAATAAATTAGACTTGAAAATCAATATTAATATCACAAATAACTTAATTCATTCCATTACATCTATGCATTTAAAAATAAGGAAAACATATTTGAAACAATATTCATATACATAAAAACAAGCCTGATGCCCCAAAATTTTCATAGAGATTTAAATCATTTCACTCATTTAGAATCACAAGATGCATTATATAACATTCATGAGATCTCATGCTTTATATAAAGTCTTTGAAATCACAAATTTTATTAACTCCCAAAATATCTCTCTACGAGAGTTAAAAGTATTACAAATTTAAGTTTAAGTTGGAATAAAGTGCATGCCTATCACATTACATGATGTTTGTGCTATTTAAATGATAAAAGAATATATTCATCCTAAAAATACTAGGATGGGGCTCCCATGTACCAAATAAAATAATATAATAAGCTAGAAGAAAATAAAAACATAGTTAGGGATCATATTTATAGATGATTAATATACTTAATAAAGTTGGATGATCAAATATTGAGAGGAAAAAATGGAAATTGCTTCAAGTAGGAAAATAAATCACTCACAAAAATACAAAGGAAGGGTGGATGAAATGCCCTATCTCTCCTTCTTTTAGCATCCAAGTCTTGGAGTATATATTTTGGGCTTCAAATCTTCTTAAAGTAACTTTTGGTAATTATTCAGGATTACCAATTTTTGTTAAGGACATTTTAAGCCCATCTTGTATATATTCCTTCATAGGTGGAACTATAATATCTTGCTTTATCTTGAGCAAAAATATATTTTCTTTCATTTATTTTAATTATGACTATAATTTTTCAATAATTTCTAGGTGGTCATCATTGTAAATTACAAAAGTATCTAACCACCATTTAACATCCTCGTCTGGAAAGTGAATGCTATTATCAAATTCATTAGCTGACAAAGTTCTTATTATGCTTAGTTATTCTTCTAAATAAACTTTAGGTACTAGCATGGAATCTCTTATCATCTAGGGTCATTCAATGTCTTGAACAACTTTGATTACTTTAAAGAAATGATCACTTCTCTTATCATCAATCCTCACACAATTGAAAACATAATCTTTTAGCACATGCATTCCAACAAAAAAATCTTGCTTTTACCTACTTTATTCTTGTACTCGATGGTAATCCTTGCTAGTTTCTCTAGAAGTCACTTAGAATTAAGACTCATGCAATAATTTTATTTAATTTTTTTTATAGAAATGTTGATCATGTTCTAAATCTTTTTTTAAATATTCAATAAAATAAGAAATCTTTTGTGAAAGATTCCTTAAATGTAAACATATATCCTAAGCTTGCAAAATAATGTGCAATCATTTATTGATGCTGCCTACAACAAATATTCTAACAAAATTGCTTTTTCAGTTCCTCTACTATTGCAAGTATGTCCTCATCTTTTTGTTATTTTACACCAAAAATAATAAAGCTCAAGGCTCCTTTAATTCAATAATGGTCTAACTCTATGAGTTTATTCATTTTATTTTGCTGAGTTTGATATCTAAATTATGTTATAGAATATTTACGGCTGAATTTTTCTTTATTTTTTCTTCCAGTTCTTTAACTTTGTCTCTAAGATTATGATTTTCTTTTGTCCACTCTCTTTTGGTTTTGGTTAATTATTTGTTTTTTTTATTTTCCAATTCTTTCAATTTATCATCCATTTCCTACAACTAAGTCTCCAATCTTAATTTTCTATTATTTATTTATATATAGATCTCTGTGTTTAAAAAGTTAAATTTATTATAAAAATTACTTCAAATATTTGTTTTAACTTTGACTTCTCTCTTCTCTACTTTTTCTATGTTCATACACATTATCTAAAATTATTTTGCTATGTCTCCATTTAAAAATATTGCAAAATAAATAAACAACATAACATAAAAATAAACTTGTGCACGGGCTCGAAACCTATCCCTTTCAAGCGGAGTTATTACTCATTAGAGATTGCTTCTCATAGAGAATTCTAGGATTTTATCTTCATATAAATTGTTCAGAATTCCTGGTTCAAATTCACGGTAGAGTCGTAGAAATTAAATTATCGTTCAAACTCACTTTGGGTAAAAATTGGTTAGATATTTTTTTTCACTATTCAAATTCATAGATATTATATATATTAGACAATATAAGTTAACTATTCAAGTTCATTGGAATTTAAAGTTATTAAAAAATAAAAAATGGTCTATTATATTATTTAAATTTAAAAAATCACCACAACCAAAAATACTAAAAACTTATATAATCAACCAAATTAAGTATGCAAATTATTACTTAAAATGTTTCTATAATTTAGTGAACAATAATCCATATTAAAATAATTAATCAATTTATTCCTTATAATAAGATCCTTATAATGAGATGAGAAATATAATAAATAAATTGTTAAAAATAATATTAAAAATCTTTTAATTAATCAATTTATTCCTTATAATAAGATCCTTATAATGAGATGAGAAATATAATAAATAAATTGTTAAAAATAATATTAAAAATCTTAAAGATACTTAAAGTCTAGAATAAGTACAACTTACAATGGCACTTGCAATTCTATTTATCTTATGAAGTTCTAACACATTGGAACAATCATCCCGCTAACCATTGAATAACATTTACTAAGTATGATTATATTATTATTACTTTGTAAATATTAAGTGGTATTTATTTAATATATTATAATATTAATTATTATTAAAATATATGTTATCTATTAAATTTAATCTAGTATTAATAATTTTTATAAGTAGTATTTTTAAAATGTATTTATAATATTATTCACAATAATAATACTAAAATATATTATTAAGTAAAATTAAAATACTTTTTATATTTAATTTATAAAAAATATAAAATATTAATATGTAAAATCACAATATTTACATATAATTTATAAAAAGAAATGCAATTTCCATTACAAAAACCAGAAAATGATATTGATAATTATATTTTATTCTATATTTGAGAACGTTAAACAACATAACTCAACTCTTATTACTTTTTGAAAGACTTATATAGACATTTACAAAATGAGAAAGTTAATTTAATGTGCATTTTTGTAATGTTCCTAAGGAGAAATTATCTTTTTAAAGTTTATAGAAAGGTATCTCAGGGATAATGTTCAAAATGTGGAAACATAGAAAATGAATTGGAATTACTAAGAGAAATAGAGACATAAGTTTGCCAATGATATATTAGAAATAAAAATTAATTAAGTGGAAAAGCCATATTGTCCTTAAAAAAAAACATTAACAAACTATTTAATAGTATTCTAGTATTGCAAAATATGATGTATATTTCGATAGAGTTTCACGATGTAAATTTCAATAGAGTTTCACTTTTGAATATTATTTTTTTTCGGTAATTCTTTTGGAATATTATTTTAAAATGAGAAATTGAAAAAAGTATATTGGAATTATTAAAAAAATAAAAGTACAAGTTAATTATTTTTATAAAATTAAAAAATTAAAGATTTTCAAAATTTATATGTCTAAGGAGTAAATATATGAGTAAGTATGAAGATTTGTTTTTTTTAAAGATGAATTGACAATTTGCATATTTTGACTATTACCATTATAATCTCTATTTGTCTACATATGTTTCTTTATAGACACAAGTTAATTGAGAGAATGTGAATCTCATATCTCATAATTTACATAGTACTTTATAGCACAAATATCACTAATTAAAGTACCCTAAAAAACTAATTCTAAAGCTATTAAAATACAAAACCATAAAAACATTGAAAAAAAAACACAAGTATATAATATACAAAATAACTCATTTCCATAAAATCTAATTAACTTAACCATAAAGTCTATTATGATGAGCTTTTTAAAATTTAAATTAGAGTTCTAATCTTATGATTAAACAAAAACAAAAACACTAATGTGTTAAATAAAACCAATTAATTTATATATAAAAGTTATGAATAATTCTGAATTTGATATTGATAATTTCTAGTAAATTGTGTGTTGTTATGTGCCAACTATTCCAGTGAACACTTCACCCATAGTAGTAATCATGATTTATGTCTTTGAAAATAGATATTTATCTGAAACTTGAAAGACAACTCACAATTTAGTAAAAGTCATCAACATCAAAATTTAAATGGTAATAATATCCATACTAAAAGCGTAAATTTATTATAAAATAAATAAATAAAAAATAAAAAATAAAAAAACTTGATCATAATTTCATAAAATTAAATAAAATAATAAAGATTTATAAAAAACATTATTCCTTAAAAGTGTTAGCTTATCATCTGAAACTTGAGGAGGAGGGATGCTTTTTGAATTATGTTGTATCTCTTTACTGAAACATCAAGGTAGAAAAGATAATAATTTTTTATTTTTTATTTTTTTTTTTAAATAGTTTTTTTTAATTTCAAAATGTGATATTAAAGGTTTATAACTTCTTTATTGTATTTTGGTCTAACCTGTGTAGCCCAAGATCTTTAAACAATTAAGTAAAGACATTATTTTTCTATAATAATAATAAAAACATTTTATTATTATATATATAATATTTGCATATTTAATAAACAACAACACGATTTTATAAATGGAGTAGCACTTGGAGGAAATGAAGATTTAGTAGAAGCCTCTCCCAGATCTCTCTGTAAGACTGAGACTTTACGAAATCTTTTATTTCGTGGGTTTCTTCAATAGGGCGAGTCAGAACGACATATGTGGATGTGGAGCATGGTTTATGATTAATCCGTAATGCCATTATAAAATTCACTGGTTTGGAGGACAGGGGACCAACACGAGGGCTGAGACGCTGGCTTTATGGGGTCTTTTATGGTTCACTAAAAAACTTTACATCGACAAACTTTGGGTTTTTGGAGATTCTAAGATCTTTTTGATCATCTCAACTATAGAAATTCCTTGGTGCCTAGCCATTTAACGACCTGAATGGAAAGGATTGTGGACCTAGTAAGACATTTCTCCAACATTACATTTACCCATATCTACAAGGAGAAGAACATGATTGTAGATCGTTTATCAAAGAAGGGGTTGAGGGGAACTTTTGGGGAGATGCACTATGAACTATCATATGCTATAGGTTGTGGAGCAATGGGCACTGTCAAATTCTTCTGAGCAACCGTCATTAGAATATGGAGCTCGTACAAATATGGTATTGGAACAGGTCATTAATGGGATGAACTTTTGGCTTTTTGAATATGACCTATTCATTGTTTTTGTATATTTTGATTTTGTATATCTGATCGAAAATGATGAACTGAAGAATGAAAGCATTTAAAATGAGAAACGGCTGATGATGCGACATAAGGAAGATGGATGATAGATAATGGAATCCTGGGTGGCAATTACTATGGTGTCGACAAATTTTTTGTTTTATGATATGTTATAGCACAAATGCTTACAAGACATTGATATAAAATATGTTTTTCTTGCTGTCTGTCACAGAGATAATTGACAATGTATAGTTTGCATAGAGAATATTAACAAATTCTCTGAATATGAAAGATAATATGACTATATAAATATATGTAATGATCAAAATATGATATTGTGCTTGTACATTGTGATTTTGTGAAAAAATATTTTCCTATTTAATTTGTTTAGAATTTTGCTGAGATTTATTGAAATCACAAGTTTGATTAGTGAACTTTGTACAATCAGAGTGTCCTAAGGGTTTTCAAGTTGCTGAATCTATTATGCAGTAAAAAAAACGAGTTTAAATAACACAAATCAAGATTTCACCACAAATATTTTCACACCAAAATTCCACCAAGTATTATTTTCCAATTTAATTTGTTTAGAATTTGGTTGAGCTTTATTGAAATCACAAGTTTGACTAGTGAACTTTGCACAATCAAAGTGTCCTAAAGATTTTTCAAGTTGTTGAATCTATATATGTAATAAAAAAACGAATTAAAAAATAATAAATATGAATCAAAATTTCACCACAAATATTTTCACACTAAAAACCCACCAAAAAATTCAAAAATCACACTTAAAAACAACTCAACTCAGAATAAGAAAACTTGTCTCCATGCGACAAAACTAACCGGGCTTCGCTCGGGCCAGGGAGACATTGTGGGCGTCTTGCCGTCATCCACTCTTTCAGTCTCGTTGACGGTTATTTATTCCATCAACGAGTAATCTATAAGTCCCAAGACGCGGGTTCTGTCGTGTCCACCGTCGACACACTCAACCCGAGTTGTCAACGTCATTGGTCACATGACAACCTAAGCAACTCTATTTGGCATTTAATGTAAAATCCAAACGAAGTGCATCGTGCATCACGTTGCAAATTCACAACATAAATTTTGAATGACGGCAAAAGAGAGCATCTGTTGTTTACAGCTACAAATACGGCTCTATTATCTGTCGGCATTAAATGCTATGTCGCACACGGCTCATCCACGGGACTCTCGAGTCTCGTGTTCGAATTCTGCCACACCACCACAGTCAAACATTAATATTTAATGCCGGGCTTTATCATGAATGATGATTATTAAAAAAACCTTACACAGCCAGAGAAGCTCGCGTTATTGCCGCAGTTCGGTGTAAACCCTAATGACCTGAACATTAATTAATTTTTTCTTGAACAAGATTTTGTTATTGCAAATTAAAATATAGCATTGGGAAGGATTGGTAAGATTTAGTTCAACTAGAAAAGGAGGGCCCGTTTATAAAAATTTCCCTGCTATGGATATGGTGATTTAATAAACCCAAAATTTCGATCGATGCAGAACTTTGCTTCATTTTTGAAACATCTAGGTCTGCAAAAAACCGACAAAACCCAAAAATAATGGTACCTGAAACTTGGATAATGTAGAATTCATAACTACCTCTGAAATTTTAGCAATGTTTAATTTCATTTTTAAACCTAAAAACAATCCCTTTGGGGCATCCGAAGAAGGTTATGTGGTGCCCATCTTCTTGATTTGTGGAGTGTGAGGGCCGATGACGCCGTTGAATAAAATGGAATTTCTCGATGGAACATTAATCTGTTGAAATATTAAAGTCACCTGCCGTGCCTTGGGCAGGAAGAACAAAGAACAAAGGACAAAGGCAGCAGCGGCAGCAACAGAGATTGAGTGCGCAGCACTCTGAATTGAAGAATGTTGGTGAATCCGTAAGGATGAATTTAATCTTGATGGGCCGCAGCCACAATTGCAGATGAAATTAACAGGTAATGGACGGAGCCGTTCTTCACAGTGGAAGGACAAAGATTTTTTCCGTAGATCCTTTCTACGGAGGAGCAGACTAAATTAAAAACAGTCGTTTCTGGCGTTAAAGCCTTCAACAACCAGAATGAATGGAAATTGTTTTTAAGCAGGCAGAAGTCCTTTTATTTTGAATTGGCGGACAAGTGGCCCCCACCACTTATATGCCAATCGGAATCGGAAATTTATTTTGGAGCAGTGTCTTGTTGATATGGAAGAAGTTCCTCAAGCGGAACGTTTAATACAAACAAAACATATATATGAATCGCCCTCATAGCAGCGGAGGCCCGTGGGTCCACAAGACCACGTGGTGGAAACCTATTGAATCGATTGATTTCAATCGAATGGTTTTCGCTGCTACTGAATTTGTTGTATCACCGATCGAGCGGATCAAATCGCAATCGATACATGGACGTGTTTCCCAATCATATCACAAGCGGAAGATCGGAGGTTTTGTTTGTTGCGGTAGCATTTTGTTAAGCATGATTCAACGATCTATCTGTTGATTTAATAATCGGGTCGTAGTCCATAGTGTAATCGCAATCGAAATATGATTGGTCTGTTGTGTGACAATCTGAATTGTCGGTGTCGATTATACATTTACGTAGTGGTCCCCCACTAATGAAATCCCGGCATTTCATATTTTATATGTTCCGCAAAGGTTTTTCATTGTATATTTGGTTTTATTTTTTATTTAAGTTTTTTTTGTAATGTTTTAATACGCGCGACATATAAAAGCAAAGGTCCGCGAAGTCGATTGTAATGGTAATTGTAATTTGCATTTCGCACAGCAGCGCGGAGTAAAAAAAAATACACAGCAGTGTGTTGAATGTAGAAGACAGAGTATTGTTAAAAGGGAAGAGACAGAGATTGTTTTCTTGCACTGCGTCTGTAGCAGTCATACATATTTGGTGAATCCCTCACTGTTGAGGAAGAATGTGTATCAGTTTTGAAAGGAATAGAAATTTGTTTTAAAAGTCTTGAAAACTCTGTCTCCTGTTTATTTCTCTGTGTTTACAAGGAGAGCTTATTCTCTCCACTTGGAATTCTCAAAATTTCAACATGGTATCGGAGCAAATCTAGGCTCTTTGAAGATTTCAAAGAAGCTCAAGAAGAAGACCTGTTGCAGCGTTTCTCTCCAGCAGCGTGAAAAAGCTCAACAGCAGTCAAGGTCGGGTATTTCTCAAAGATAAAAGAGCAGTTGTTTATTGTTTAAAGAAGTTTGTTCTTTCAAGAAGGAAAGACAGTTTGTTTAAAGTCTGGGTTTAGTTTAAGAAGCAATGGCTGGACCAAGCACTGGTATGAATCTTGGAAGTGTTCAGCTTCCACAGTTTAATAGAAAGAACTATGATTATTGGGCCATTACCATGAGAGCCCTGTTTGTCTCACAAGACTTGTGGGAACTAGTAGAAGATGGTTTCACAGAACCAGCTGATGAGCAGGCTTTTAATGCCTTAACTCAAGCAGAGAAAGATGTATTGAAGAATAATAGGAAGAAAGATGCTAAAGCTCTCTTCTGTTTATATCAAGCTGTAAATGAGAGTGTGTTTCCAAGGATAGCAGCAGCTAAGAAATCCAAGGAGGCATGGGAAACTCTGAAAGTAGCCTATCAAGGTATGGAGAAGGTTAAGACAGCAAAGCTTCAGTTGCTAAGAAGAGATTTTGAAACTCTTTGCATGAAATAGTCAGACAGTATTGATACATTCTTTACACATGTGATTGGGATTGTCAATCAGATAAGATCCCATGGAGAAACTCTTGAAGATAGAAGGATTGTGGAGAAACTTTTGAGATGCTTACCCTCAAAGTTTGATGTTATTGTTACCACCATAGAAGAGACCAAAGATCTCTCACAGTTCACAGTGGATGAACTTCATGCCTCGCTGATAACTCATGAACAAAGATTGAGCAGAGATGGACACTCATCTCTTGAGCACGCCTTCAAGACCCAGATGCCTTCAGGAAGAGGCAGAGGTCAAAGAAAAGGAAGAGGAAGAGGCAGAAGCCAGAATAGAGGTGGAAGAGACAGCTCTTCACATTCACATGGAAGGAGCAACAGTCAAAGCCAGAACCATGGCCAATGTAACAGCCAGCAAGGTGGAAACCAACACCAACATGCTCAAGGACAAAGGTATGAAAAATCCAATGTCCAGTGTCATTATTGCAAGAAATATGGGCATTATGCCAATGAATGTAGAAAGAAGCAAAATGACATGAAGAATAGGCAGAATGCTAATGTAGCAAAAGAGGAAAAGAACCCAAGTAATGTGCTGTTAGCTTGCAATGTAGCACAAGATAAAGTTGATGATGTTTGGTTCTTAGATTCTGGATGTAGTAATCACATGACTGGCAACAGAGCAATGTTTGCCAATCTTGATGAAGAATTCAAATCTGAAGTGACCACAGGGACTGATGCTAAAATCTCTGTCAAAGGGAAAGGCAGAGTAAGTATTCGAGCAAGGAATGGGGAGCAAAAATTTGTCCCTGATGTGTATTATGTTCCAGGTCTGAAATGTAATATTTTGAGCGTTGGGCAGCTCATAAACAAAGGTTACAATGTTATATTCAAAGATGATGTGTGCACCATAAAAGATATTCCTCCAAGTAAGAAAATTATTGCTGAAATTCAAATGACCAGCAATAGGATGTTTCCGCTCAAGCTCAATACTGACTTGAAAGGAAAAGGAAAGAACGTAGCAGCTGTAACTCAAGAAGCCTTCCAGAAGGAAGAGAAGGATGAAAACTGGTTATGGCATTTGAGATTTGGACATCTCAATTTCGGAGGATTAAATTTGCTGCACAGAAAAGGAATGGTAAGAGGTTTACCACTGATTGAAAAGCCTGACAGCCTATGTGAAGGTTGCATCTTGGGAAAGCAACACAGAGAAAATTTTCCTTCAAGAAAAAGCATAAGGGCGAAAGCACCTTTGGAGATAATCCACTCAGATTTATGTGGGCCGATGCAAACAGCATCTGTTTCAGGCAGCAATTACATGCTGACCTTCATAGATGACTTCACTCGAAAAGTGTGGGTCTATTTTCTAAAATATAAAAGTGAAGTCTTTCAGAAATTTCGTCAATTTAAAGCTCTTGTAGAAAAACAGAGCGGACTGCACATTAAAGTCCTCAGAACTGACAGAGGAGGAGAATATATCTCAAAATAATTTCTGCGTTTTTGCAGAGAGAACGGCATACACAAGCAGTTTACCACCAGGTACACGCCGCAACAGAATGGAGTTGCTGAAAGGAAGAATCGAACCATAATGGAGATGGTGAGGAGTATGCTAAAGGCAAAACACTTGGCGAATGAGTATTGGGCAGAAGCAGCAAACTGTGCTGTATATATTTTGAATAGATGCCCTACAAAAGCGGTGATGAACAAAGTTCCAGAAGAAGCGTGGAGTGGCAGAAAACAGGGAGTCACCCACATGAGAGTTTTTGGATGTGTAGCATATGCACACATTCCAGACAAATTGAGAAAGAAGTTGGATAGTAAGGGGGAGAAGTGCATTTTCCTTGGATATTGTGAAGATTCCAAAGGATACAGATTGTATAACCCATCCACAAAGAAGTTTGTAATAAGCAGAGATGTACAATTCATTTAAGAGGAAGCGTGGGATGGAAGCATTGAGAAAACAATAAATGTCAAAAACTGTTTGTCTCATGATGAAGATGATGTAGATGTGGTTGAGATTAATAACCCATCTATTGCACAACCTCCAACAGCGCAAGGCCAGTAAGGGACGCCTCAAGCTGCAGCAAGAACACCCTTGAGAAGTGGGAGTGCATCACCAAGCACACCACGTGGAGCAGAATCGAGTGCTTCATCAAGCACGACTACACCAAATGAAAGAGGAACAAGGTTCAGAAGCCTCAGAGAAATCTATGAGCAAGGAGAAGCAAACGAAGGTATGAATTCCTTATTTGCTTTGTATTGTCAAGTTGATGATCCTATTCATTTTGAAGATGCCATTAAAGATAAAAAAATGGATAGAAGCTATGGATGATGAAATTAAAGCCATAGAGAAGAATAGAACATGGGAGCTGGTAGATCTCCCAGAAGGTAAAGAAGTCATTGGAGTTAAATGGGTATACAAGACCAAAAGCAATGCTGAAGGAAAAATAGAAAGACACAAGGCCAGACTCGTTGTCAAAGGGTATAAGCAGAAGCAAGGGATTGATTATGAAGAAACTTTTGCACCAGTTGCAAGAATGGAGACGGTAAGAGCAGTGCTGTCCATAGCAGCACAAAACAAATGGAAAGTATATCAAATGGATGTAAAATCCACATTTTTAAATGGAATTTTAATGGAAGAGGTATATGTGGAACAACCTCTCGGATATGAGAAGAAAGGCCAAGAGCATAAGGTCTGTAGATTGAAGAAAGCTCTTTATGGGCTGAAACAAGCACCAAGAGCATGGTACAGCAGAATAGATTCTTATCTATTGGAGAATGGATTTGAAAAGTGTGAGGGAGAACCCACCCTCTACATCAAAGAAAAGGATGGTAAGTTATTAATTGTTGTTTTATATGTTGATGATTTAATTTTTACAGGTAATGATGATTACCTTGTTGAAAATTTTAAAACGGTCATGAAAGATGAATTTGAAATGACTGACATGGGTTTGTTAAGATACTTCTTGGGAATAGAAGTGGAACAAGGTGAGAAATGAATTTTCATTTCTCAAGCAAAGTATGTGAATCAAGTTTTGGAAATATTCAACATGCAGGAGTGCAAAGCTGCAATTACTCCCACAGTAATGGGATTGAAGTTAAGTAAGAATGACAGCAGCAAGGATTTCGATCCAAGTTTGTATAAAAGCATAGTTGGCAGCCTCATGTATTTGACTGCAACTAGGCCAGATATTATGCATGCTGTTAGCTTAATTTCCAGATTTATGGAGAAGCCAAAAGAAGCACATTGGCAAGCAGCAAAGAGAATTCTGAGGTATGTGAAAGGAACAAAGGGATTTGGTATTTTTTATACTACTTCAGAAAATTCAGAATTGGTTGGATACACTGACAGTGATTGGGCTGGAAGTGTAGATGATCGGAAGAGCACTTCCGGTTATATTTTTCATATGGGTTCAGGAGCCATTTCATGGGCTTCTAAGAAACAGCCTATTGTAGCATTGTCTACAGCAGAGGCAGAATATGTGGCAGCTACAACAGCAGCGTGTCAAGCAATTTGGATGAGAAGAATGTTGAGAAGTCTATGTCAAGAACAGGTAAAGGGCACTGTGATTTATTGTGACAATAGCTCAGCGATTGCATTGTCAAAGAATTCTGTGTTTCATAAAAGAACAAAACACATAGACACAAAGTATCATTATATCAGAGAATTGGTGAATAATGGTGAAGTTGTTTTACAGCATTGTAAAACAGAGGAGCAATATGCAGATATTTTAACTAAACCATTGGGACAGAAGACCTTTGAATTTCTAAGAGAATGCTTGGGTATGATGAATAACCCAGCAGCTGACTTTAAGGGGGAGTGTTGAAATATTAAAGTCACCTGCCGTGCCTTGGGCAGGAAGAACAAAGAACAAAGGACAAAGGCAGCAGCGGCAGCAACAGAGATTGAGTGGGCAACACTCTGAATTGAAGAATGTTGGTGAATCCGTAAGGATGAATTTAATCTTGATGGGCCGCAGCCACAATTGCAGATGAAATTAACAGGTAATGGACGGAGCCGTTCTTCACAGTGGAAGGACAAAGATTTTTTTTGTAGATCCTTTCTACGGAGGAGCAGACTAAATTAAAAACAGTCGTTTCTGGCGTTAAAGCCTTCAACAACCAGAATGAATGAAAATTGTTTTTAAACAGGCAGAAGTCCTTTTATTTTGAATTGGCGGACAAGTGGCCCCCACCATTTCTATGCCAATCGGAATCAAAAATTAAGATTGGAGCAGTGTCTTGTTGATATGGAAGAGTTCCGCAAGCGGGACGTTTAATACAAACAAAACATATAAATCGCCCTCACAGCAGCGGAGGCCCGTGGGTCCACAAGACCACGTTGCAGTATCTTATTGCAATCGATTGATTTCAATCGAATGGTTTCAATCGGCGGGATTTTGCTGTGACACCCGATCAGGGCGGATCCGATCGCAATCGATAGATCGGAGCCGTGTTTCCAATCGCAAGCGGAAGATCGGAGGTTTTGTTTTGCAGCACGTTTTGTTTAAAGCGCGGATTCAACAGTCCTATACAGCAGATTTAATAATCGGGCCGTCGAGTCCATAGTGTAATCGCTATCGAAATATTGAGTTGGTCACAAACTGTGTTGACAATCCGTTGGCCGATTGTCGATTGCCGACTGCATAGTGGTCCCCACTCGTACGTCCGGCATTTCATATTTTATATGTTCCGCAAAGGTTTTTCCATTGTATATTTGGTTTTATTTTTTATTTAAGTTTTTTTTGTAATGTTTTAATATGCGCGACATATAAAAGCAAAGGTCCGCGAAGTCGATTGTAATGGTAATGGTAATTGTAATTTTCATTCGCACAGCAGCGCGGAGTGAAAATACACAGCAGTGTGTTGAATGTAGAAGACAGAGTATTGTTAAAAAGGAAGAGACAGAGATTGTTTTCTGTGCACTGCGTCTGTAGCAGTCATACATATTTGGTGAATCCCTCACTGTTGAGGAGGAATGTGTATCAGTTTTGAAAGGAATAGAAATTGTTTTAAAAGTCTTGAAAACTCTGTCTCCTGTTTATTTTCTGTTTATTTCTCTGTGTTTACAAGGAGAGCTTATTCTCTCCACTTGGAATTCTCAAAATTCCAACAAAACAAACCCAAAAATGATAATATGGGGAGTGTTTGGAGTCATCGTGGTAGATTTTATGAGAAGATCAATATTGAGACATTTTAACACGTTTTTTCTCAAAGCATCTAATCTCATTAAGCTTATCCCTTCCATGCCAAGGATAAGATCAACTTTCTTGTGTTTTTGTATGTTTGCATTAGATTGTTTTTGGAGTAGATTTTTTACAGGTTTGCATTAGAGTGTTTTTGGAGTCTTGGGTAGTAGATTTTTTTATCAATGTTTTGCACTAAGTATCATAATCTATTATTAGGAGATGAATAATGAATATTGGGACATTTTAATATGTTTCTTCACAACAAAACACACATGCCACTAAGAATGAAATATAAAAGGTAAGCCCTAATAGAAGATAAAAGAAAATTTGGGAAACCATGAATGCAATAAAAATGCAACTGACACTAGTAACAAAGTCAATGGGGAAGAAAAAAACTCACATTATTTAATAATGTGATTAATTCGAAAAGACATTTATCTAATCACATTATGTGTATCACATCCACAACTTAACCTAATAAGTCTAACTTTAAATAAAAGAAAAAAAAGAATAAAACGCATCCAAAATCCCTAGCTAAATCAAACCATAGATCACCCAAACAAAATGTTCCATAACAATAAAATCTAACCTATCTATTGGTTAAAAATAAATAAAACGCATGCATTAAAAACAAATCATAAAAAGTTAACAAAAAAACATAAAAATCAAATAGAAAATGTGAGAAAACTACCATATAGAATAGTTTCCATAGGTGACATCATGACAAGCCATAACCCTGATGGAACACAACTTGACATAGAGTATTAATAATGTTTTCGGAAAATAATAAACCATCTAAAATATGTTTTGTAAAATTCAACACACATGACAAGAAAACAATTATGTAAAACTTTTAAACATAAAAAAAAATGGGAAAAATGCCATTAATTTTCCAGTCAAATTCCAACTATATCTACTCATACAATATTTGTTTTTTTGGTCAGAGCAACATCATTTTTTCCCGATTGGACTATTATGTCCGTATAACTTTAATATTATTTTTTGTTTCAATGAAAATAAATTCACTACTACACTAAAAGTATTTTCAAGACATTTTTAAGACAATATATATATGCTTTCTAAACTTTAGTTTTTTTCTTCTAAATGAAAAATGGAAATTTTGATTCTTGCATATGTCTTATACTCACATCTCAATTTTATTTTCACTATTGAACAAATATATCAAAGAGATAAACATTTTCTTTTCACTATCTTAGATAATTTTTTAGTATTTCATTTTCTTTTTATTGTAAAAAAACTTTCTACTAATATTGTAAAAATATATATATGCAACATGAAATTTGATAATTTTTTATATTAATTTATTGTTAGGCATTAAGATGTTGGTAAATATTTTCATCTAGTAATTAGAAAACCATGAATGCATTATTAAGAAACCAAGTAATATTAGTAATTGATATCATTTCAAACTAGGTAATAACCATTATATGATTTATATTCATCACTTAATATATATATATATATATATATATATATATATATATATTGTGAAGGAGATTGAAAGAGTACCCCTGTCATAAAATTTAATTTAACCTAAAAATCTATTGTCATGCCCCTATAGTCACTCATTTCTCAATCTTGATAGAAATAGTAAGTACTCTGGTATGCATGCAATGTATGAAGAGTTAAATTAAGTGGAGGAAAGCAAGTTAAGTATTATTAAGTCTAATATGAGAAGTAAAGTGGGTCAAAGGTAAAAAGGTAATGCCTTGTCCAGAAAAGCTAAGTGGCGGAAAAAAAAAATGTCAATTTATGTTAAAGTTAAGTTAGAAAAGTTTAGTTAAAGCATCAAGTCATAGTTTGCATGAAGAAAAGAACTTTAGAGTTTGCATGATTCCATATTTAGAAAGTTTAGTGCTTATATGCTCATAGTTGGGTCATTGTAATGTGAAGTAATAAGAGAGAATAACAACAACTCGGTGGATGTATATGAGAAAATAATTAATAAATAGAACTTATTTATTCAAGAAGAAGCTTTCGTACTTATTTTACTCCTGTTTGCATGTTTATCTTTCCATATAAATAACAAGTGGCAACATAGAAAGTAAGGTTTAGCAAGGTTTCAAAGAACCAAAGAAGTTAAGAAGGTCATTAGCTACTTCCACTAAGATCCTTGGCTATTGTGAGTAATCTACAAATCAAAGTTTGCATCCATTGGTCCATAAGTAGAAACTAGAGCTCGTTGAGGGTTTGTAAACCCAACTACTAAAATATTAGGGTGAGTAGCCTATAGATACACCACCATATCAAGAGGAAAGAGCCACCACCGCTGAAAAAAAGAAGGATTCTCCATCGTAAGTGGTAGCCATGAGCCTCCATAAGGATATGCATATAAGAGCTTATAAAACTTGCTAGTAGTTGTTGGGCGCCACTGTTAAAGTGAAGGTTAAAATGTTTATTTTTAAATATAATCAAGTGTATGTGACATTACTTTCTAGAAGGCTAACACAATAAGGAAAGAAGGTAGAAGACAAAATAAAGACTATAACCTTGGGCCACAAAGTAAAACTAAAGCAAACTAAGAAAATAAATTGAAAGGAAGAGCCAAAGTATTTTGAAGATCTCATAGAGGTTTTATCCAAAATCAAGGCATATAAAATAAAAGTAGATGAAATAGAAAAATTAGAGGATGAATGGATCAGGATAAATCCAGTAACACTTCCAAAATTTACTGGTAAAAATTTCAATTTTTGGGAACTGTCAAAATGAAAACTTTTCTTTGGTGTAAGGAGTTGATTGAGTATCGGTCTAATAACCCATATGATGAAGTATGTGATATCTTAGTATTGGATCTTATAAAACATGCATTAGATGAGAAGTCCTTGTGCAATGTAGCAAAAGCTACATCCTCCTAGGAAGCATGGAAGACCCTCGAAGTAGAATTTGGTATAAAGGAAAGTGACATAAAACAACAAATTATGTTACAGTTTGTTGAAGAATAAATATAAAGTTAACTGTGGTTCTCAGAGTAAATGAGAAATACTCTAGGAGGAAGACAAAGCTTGGAGAATCCCACTCAAATGTGGATGAGGGTTATAAACATTATAAAAGTGAAACCCATCATGCAGGCATGCATATGGATGAAGAAGACACATAAAAGATTGCAAAGTGAGAAGTTGAAGCTCCTACGTGTGACATACAGTAAGAGCATATAAATGCTCGAGAACCCCATAGTAACATGGATGGTGAATATAAAGGTGAGTCCCACTATGATGGGACACGTGTGGATGGTGACTGAAAAGTGAGTAGTGAATTGGTGAATCCAACATTAATCCTTGTTGATGATGGTGAAGCTTCCAAGAAAGAAGTGAATAGCATGTGTCACCTAGTTGGTATGATTGTAGTTTATCATGAAATCTTCACATTAGAGTTTGAAGAATTTAAGTTTGAGAATAAAAAATACATTTTTTCATATGAAGTAATGGTTTGTAGAGCCAAATGTGCATCTCTTATGAATCCAACAACAAATGATGAATTTGGTGAAGTTGAAATTTTTAATGAGCACATGCATGCATATATCACCACAAAGTGGATGAAAATTATGTTGATGAAATTTGTGGCCTCTTTTTCTAAACAAGGATTGATTGTGCAAATATGGAAAGTGCCATGTTTGATGAAGAATTGAAGGTTAAAGCTACCACTATATCAGAAAGTTGTAACATCGTTGGTCAAAAATACATGTAAAAGTTAATAAAGGTAAAACAAGACCTTGGTCATGGGACACATATTCCAAGTTGAATGTTGGGTGAAAACATCCTACTGGGTGTTCATTTCAGTTTATTAACGGTTATGGAAATTGGAAAAGGCAATGGAAAAGGCTTTGGAAATGCATGAGGCATTTATTTGCATTTTATTTATGAAAATAATGGAAAATAGGAGAAAAGGGAGGTGAAAGGTCACAGGGTGCATGTGAGGAGGAAAATCAAGGAAAGTAATGGAAAAAGGAAGAAATTAGAGGCCTCGTTGATAAAAAGTCTTATGAAGATCAGTTGGTAGCTTTTGCACAAAATTTTGTCCGTTCAGTTTTGGAACTCTCATTTTATTCTCTCTCTCATACTCTTGGACACTTAGATTTTTCCTAGAGCACTCTTGGAGATGTGTGGCATACTTGGGATTTGGAGTAGGAAGGAAAAGGAAAAGCAGGAAAGAGCGGGAGGACAATGAGATCGATAACTATAGTGGGTTTTTCTTGCAGGTACTGACTTTCATGTATGGTTCTATTACTAGTTTTGGCATGCATGGCATATGCACGTGGTTATTAGGTTATGCTTTTACATTGGAATGGGGGATTACCTGGATTGATAGTGGTTTTTCCTATCCTTTCTATTTTATGGATAGCCATGGTTTTGTGGGTTTTACTTTTGTTTTCTGGTTGGTTTTATTGTATCTTTGGTTGTGGGTTGAGTTATTAGTTCCTAGAAGCCTTGGTTGGACAAAGGCTGTAGAAGCCCTTGGTGGGTTGAGCTACTAGTCCTAGAAGCCATGGTTGGACAAACACTTTGGAAGCCCGACAACAATTGTGGGTTAAGTTACTAGTGTTGGAAGCCCTGGTTGGAAAAAACGCTATGGAGCCCTAGACAGCTTGGGTAGAGACCAATAGGGCGTTGGTTATTGATGTTCGACCGTGAGGTGGAATCATCGATTGAAGGTTGAGGTGGTTTGGCCTCTGGAAACCCTGGTTTGGTTTTGATTGATTTGTTCTATGAGATCCCACATTCATGCTTGGAATATGGCATGGGGGTAACTAGCTGAAAGAAATATTTGGTTCAACCCAGCCTATGGTCAGGTGGTTTGTAGAAGTCCCATACCTAGTCAGCCTGTGTAATCATTAATAAGAGTTCTTTCTCCTTCGTATTTTATGGGAAAATATACTTGTTTATATGTGGCTTATCTGGTTTTTATCTCATTGATATTTCTGTTGGTTATGAGTGGGTTTTATGACAATGATGTTGTATGGCTCTCATCATCTTTTGGTTAATCATTGAATGTACGATGACTATATGGTTTAATATATGGTAATGCAGTTATTGTGATGAGGCATCAATGCTTCTTAGTGATTCTCAGATAATTGTGAAAACCCTATGCTCAAGTCTATTGTTTTAACCTGTAGAGAGCATATTTGTGACATGCTTGATGTAATGCATGTCATGGCTAGTAGGGTTCCACTCAAGTATTTATTCAATTATTTACAGTTTTATCATTGTTTTGAAGTTAATTTTCATTTCTGAAATTTTCATTGACTTCCGGGTAGTGGCTTGAGTCTTGTCCATGAAAAAGTGCCTCATAATATGGAGCCGTTGGCACAAAACTACCTGGAAAAGACCCTAGTCACAGGTATTCCTTGTTGTGGGAGTGACTGGAGGTTCTAAGTCACATGCATGGCCATGTCAAGGGAGTGATTAAGGCTTTGATGTAGAAAAATGTCAGTTTGTCTCAAGGGTTGGTCACCTGGATGGGTTGGATGGCTCCTAGGGGTTCTATTGCATGTGTAGAAGGTCAGGTTGTTTGTGTTCTGTTAGTTCCACTTCCTTAATTGATATATAGGGAGTTAAATAATATCATAGTAACTCTTCATCACATTTTTTCCCCAATTGGCTGGTTACTTGGGTAGAAGTGGGAGGAGGGTGTTATAAAGTGGTATCAGATCATGGTTCCATTCTTCTTGGATGATGTCTGGTTTCTGTTCCCCTTGGATGAATGTGTTTTGTATGTACATTTCAGTTGCATATAGGTCCTTATGCTTGTGATCTATATGATTGTTGTATATGCATGGCATTGGTCATGATTGTAGTGGTGTCGCCACATGAAATTTGATGGTGTCGTTGTTGAATGTATTTGTTGTGAGTTTATGTGGGACGTGCACAAGTTATGTGTGTCAATGTTTATATGTTGTTATGCATACTTTGACTGAATGATGGTCATTATGCATGAATTCATGGTATGTGGTCAGCATATTCATGCATTGATAACTAGATATTGGATGAAAAAATGTTTATATGTTGATCTGATTATGTTTATATATATATATATATATATATATATATATATGTATTGACAAAGGGCAGGGATTTTAGTTTGAGGAGCAGAACAAGGGTGTAGGTTTAGAATCCTATAGAGTGTTGGACTTGTGGCAAGAAGAAAAAAAAAAAGAAAAATTAAAAACACATAAATTTAAAATATTAAAATACAAAAAAATATACATTAATTAAAAACACATTGTAATAAAAAATTAAAAATACTAAATTAAAAAAAAAATCATTTTGAATTTTATTTTTAATTTTTAAATGATTTTATTTGTTATCTATAAAACAGAATTCATACCGTAATACAAAACAAATGAATATTGAAAAAGAGATAAGTCATCATTAAAACTAAGAGGTGAATATTGGAAAAGAGATAAGTTATCATTAGAACTCAGAGATTACATACTATCAAATATTATTATCCATTACGAGCAGGGATTAGGAGCTCCAGAGAAAAATTCCAGTGTAATCAACATACCAATAAGCATACATGTGGCAGATCAGTGCACTTTGTAGGACACTTCCTACAACTACAGTTTGTAGGACACTTCTTAGAACATACCAATAATCAATAGATTGTAGGACACTTATTACAACTACATTTCAGGTCATGGTTTAGCAGAGGTGCCTAGCCTGCTGCAGCAGAGGTGTCCAGGTTTCGAGCCTGCTTCAGTAGAGGTGTCCAGTGTGCTACGCAGAGATGGTTCAGTGAGAAGTAGTAATCAGTGAAGCTACCAGAAGAAAGAGCATTACAATCATCAACATGTGGCTGCATTGTGAAAATATTAAAACAATACCGTTCTGAATTCTGACAATATTAAAACAGTAGCACATTTATGCGTTCTGACAGTAATAAAATAACAACACAAGTTTGAAGTTCAAAGATTTAACGGCAGGAAATTTGGAAGATGCTTCATACCTGGTGGTATGGGTGTGAAGTGTCGGGGAGAAGTAGTAATCGACACAACTGCCAGAAGAAGCATTCCAATCATCAACATATGGTCGCCTCCAATCCTAAATTTACTTAAAAACTAAATATACACGTTATTATCTTCTATTACTCAAATAGAGTTACATATATACATGAGGTATTGTCTCAAGACAGAGAAGCTATCTTGGACGCACAATAAGTAGGTTGAGAGAATATCTCAACAACACAGCAAACAAGGAACCTAGATTTAGCTAACACCTATGGAATAGGAACAAACTCTATACATAGAAATTCACAACCGAAGACAAGTAGGAATTACATATTCCAGCACACCCCTTTAATGACTACTTGTCTTGATATCACTTCACAAAATCTAGTTGTGGTCAAACATAACAAAAAGAATATGTTGACGTCCATATAAAGGAGAAACCATCCACTAGAATGCATGGGTACCAACCGCTACAACCGCTAGTCTCGTCGGATGTCCTTCGCATACATGGTTATGTAAACCATTATCACTATATACATGTACCTGTATCTATAGATCCCCCTCCTACGTGGGTTTTATCGGATGACCTATAACAATGTTGTTCCTTCATCGACGAACTCTCACTGGTAGTGGATCTGTCTTAGATTTCTTTGGAAAAATTTTTCCGGATCCCTTCATCGATGACCTTTCACTGGATCTCTTCATCGACAACCTTTCACTAGATCTCTTCATCGACGACCTTGCACTGGATTTCTTCATCAGAGACCTTTCACTAGATCTCTTCATCAGTGGGCAAACACTGGCATAGACCTATTTCCAGTCCACTTCACTGTTACAGATGGTTTCTGGATAACCATAAACTGACACTGTAAAATGGTTTCTGGCTGACTAGAACCTATAATTACAAAGTGGTTTTGAGATTACCACGAACTTTATGGGGATACACATGCCTACAAGGCTTACAACACAACTCCAACTCTTGGAGTTATCAGGTACATACTTTACAAAGATCACTACAAAAAACATCTTAGACTTTCTTACAATTAAAATGTGTGACTCATAATACAACATGCTATTGAGTCTATTCCAAAAAACTCACACAAAACAAACTTGATTGTTTTCCATCACAATAATTGTTGCTTCTCCTTTACTCCTATTGAAATTTTCTTTGGCATCTTTAGTGTCATTTTCCATTAATTGTATTGGATTTTCGTATTCATATAGTTGTGATTTTCTAGAGTAACCAATTCTAACAACATCACCACCCATTGAATTGGCTAAACTAAGAAAAATTTTGAATAATCCAAAAAAACTTACCATAATTCCATACACATATGAGCCAATCACTTTATGAGATGAAATCGTAGAAAATTGAACAAGAGGTTGTTTTCATTGAACCGTAAAATTTTCTTTTGAGGAGAAACATCGAGAAACCTTTCTCGTCACCCATGAATTCTTTCACCATTTCCCGCACGATGGCCAATTTACCATGCTCCACTACTTCTGTGCAGGCCATCAGCGTGTGCACAAGATAGACTCTAGATTCATGCTAGTCACTCCATATCTCAAACTACCTGGAATCAAATTTGTGGGATTGTCATCAGGGGGGTGATGGTGTAGATATGCCATACTCTTCCACCATAAGTGGCACTTCCGAAACCCAGAGCACAATCCAAAAAAAAACCGCTTCTGGTGAATATCACTCTTGATGTGTAAACATTCCCGCAGCAATCTATCAAGTTCCAACTCTGCCTCAATGTATACAATAACCTACATCCTCCCAAGGCTAGTCTGATGAGATCACCAAAGCGATTTCGAAGTGGAGCATGATGGTTGCACCACAATAGAGTTTCTGGAGTGGGGTTCCAGAGTCTCAGCAAAAAACATCATGCCGTGAAATCCTCAGTAGACAATGCAACAAAACATTAGCTCAGTCGATAGATATTACTTCTCTCCCTCTTCACCTTCCCAAGTGTCGAAGGAAAGGCATCGAGGTTCTAATGTGAACTCACTCAATTTTCCTTTAATACGATCTACAACAACCTTTTTTATGTTTTCATCTGCAGCCGCACTCCAGCTCCAGTTTCGGAGCCACACATCAGCTCTCGTAGCATAAGACAAGTTGCAGTGCATCAGCCAATTAGTGTGGCCATCGAAGCCAACAAAGGAGCGTTCCTCTGACTCGCCCCCTCTTCCACGGCTCGTGGTGCTCCAATTTGGAAACAGATCTCTGTGCCTTGTTAACACATCCAAACAACATAACTTCTGGCCTTCTATAGATGAGTAAACTCCTCGAACGATCCTACCATCGCATAGGTATCCAAGAAAAGGGATTTTTTTTTTGTTTCTCCACAGTGTTGACGTTGTTCACCATAACTCACAGTAGCACGGTTCACCAACATTCTCCAACCTCTCTCACCCCACCACGCTTGCCGGAGGCTGAAGGATTTTCACACCGCTACTCCAATATCCAACAGGTTCAATATCACTACAGGTTCAACATATACGGATGATGGACAAACAAATATTCACTAAACCCTTTATTTCCCTCAGCCTAGAAGGGGCCAAGTACAAGCCCAAACAAGCTCCGATACTAACTTAAAAACTAAACATATGCGTTATTACCTTCTATTACTCAAATAGAGTTACATATATACATAAGGTATTTTCTCAAGATAGGGAAGCTATCTTGGATGCACAATAAGTTGGTTGAGAGAATATCTCAACCACACACCAAACAATGAACCTAGATTTAGCTAACACTTATGGAATAGGAACAAACTATATACATAGAAAGTCAAAATCGAAGAAAAGTAGGTATTACATATTCCAAAAAATTTCAACATTCTCACAATGCCTTCGTACCTTAATCTTTGTTAAGCTTCGTACCTTAATCCTGCAATACCTGGGTATCAATCCACGGAACAAAGAAAATGAAATAATTTAATTACTCTCTCCCAGGCATAATATCCATATAAATAATAGTTGCTTGGTAGTGGCAATGATCAAAATATTGAACACGTTTTCCATGTGGTTGTCTCCATTGACTTGGAGTCTTCTCAGGAACATTCATTGCATTTTCCAAGGAAGGAAAAGTTTCTTATTCTATTCCTCCTTTTTCCTTGGACTCTTCCTGGGAACTTGCATTGCATTTTCCGAGGAAATAAAAGTTTATTATTCTATTCCTCCTTTTTACTTGAAGTCTTCTATTTTCTAAAGGCTTCCTCCAACGATGAATAGGAATGCAATAAAAGTTGCAAATTTTCTGCCCTCTTTAGGTTTTATCCGTTGGTTGGTACCACCAGTGATGGACCTTTGGTAGCCTTCTTATCCCACTTCAAAGAATGATTGCAATTTTCTAAATGCGACCTTGGACTATGAATGGGAATGAAATAAAATAAGCACATTTTATGCAAATTTCCTGCTCTGGATTCCTCTTTTCCTATTCAAGAACTTTTTGGATCTATATTTTCACATTTTGAGCAACTTTCCTATTTTGGATTCCTCTTTTCTGGTTAGAGAATTTTTTGGATCTCTATTGCACATTTTGTGCAACTTTCCTGCTTAAAGAATTTGGTAGCATTCTTATCACACTTCAATGAATGGTTGTAATTTTCCAAATGTGACCTTGGGCTATGACTGGCAATGCAATAAAATTCTCACATTTTGTGCACCTTTCCTACTCTGGATTCCTTTTTTCTAGTAAGAGAAATTTTTGGATCTATATTGGATTCCTGAATATTTTTTTGACATTCTGGATATTTATACAATGAGTCTACAATATGTTTTTAGTAATTATAAATATGTAATTTTTAGAGATATATACAATATTTAATGGGTTTTCACCCAAAAATGAGAACTAACTAACTCTTATCGTTTAAATCCGATGCAGAATCAGACCCCAAGATTGAATATGTTTGACCTCACAATGGCTACAATCTATCAATGTTGTTATTTAGATTCCACAAAAAATTTTGATTTCATGGACCATGGTTTCAACCTATAAATATAGCTAGCCTGGATAAAATTTCATCTAGATTTTGGTCTTATATAATGAATAGAAAACTAAAACAATAACCTCCACCTGTGTAAATCCTAGTAGACAAAATAAAGCTTGTGTTACTGTATGCATCACTACAAAACTTCTCGATGCCATTGTGAGGTCAAACATCTTCAATCTTGTAGCCCAATAGAGTTTCGTATTGGGGATAATTACAATTAGACTTCTTTCTCCCACCATTTTTCTCCATTACAATATTTAGGCTCTTTGAAAAATAAATAAAAGCAAGCTACATTATAAACAAACCAAAATGATTGAAAATATGGTATTAAAATAGCAATGATAATATGGAGAGTGTTTGGAGTCATCGTGGTAGATTTTCTTATCCATGTTTTGAGCTAAGTATCACAATTCATTATTAGAAGATAAATATTGAGACATTTTAACACGTTTTTTTCTCAAAGCATCTAATCTCATTAAGCTTATCCCTTGATGCTGGAGCATCCAACTGAAAGGCGACAACTAGAATGAAGAGAAGAAGAATTTTGTGAATTTTATTTCATTTTTGTTTATATTTTAAATTTGGGTTGACACAGCCATTGTCATTTAAAATTAAAGAAACAATAAATTAGGATTAGTTAAATACCAAGAATTTGTTTCAAGAAACTATTAGGTAACTAGAAGGGAGTATCTCAACTGTGAGGAAAATTTGGCCAGGCATAAAAGGCAAACCAGATCCCCTTTGTGAGGGGTTGCCATTTTTCTGAAGAATAAGAGAAGAGTTGTAACATTGCATTAAATATTTTGTGTGTATGTGAAGGGAGTCTAAACACATACATTTTCTGTAAGTAAAGAATACACACACACACACACACACACACACACACACACATATATATATATATATATTCCTGTGCATGAGTAATGTTATGAAATGATTGTGAGACCTTTATCACTAGATAGGCTACAGAATCTCTGAGCAGAACAACGCTAAAGAATCTTGTGAAGAATAGCATTCTGGAAACGAAAATTCAGTTCAAGCAACCCTAGCAAAGGTCATACATTTCCAATTTAAATCGCAGGTACATTCACAAATAATATGCTAGCACTATCCTGTACAATTTATTTCTATTTATTTGAAGTCATTTGATATATGTACAAAATCAAATAGCATTGACAGCCCAAAAATGAACCATCGAAACCCCAGAGTTCTAGTTACATACAAAATCCAGTTCGACAGCGAGGGTTTGTGCCCTGTCTTTTAAATACATACATACCAAGACGAAGACCAATCACGAAGGCTTGTAACATTACAGTATTTAAAGTCAAATAAAATATATACAACAAGCAATTAATGGGTAGGATGGTTTGTCCCTTTTCCAGTAAAGATTATAGTAAAAAACCATTTCTACAACTGCCAACAGCTTGAAGGGAGGAAGAGAATCTCAAAATGAAAAAAAAAACTTCGACTGTAACCCTCATAGGTTTCCCATTACATAGTTAAAGAATAACAAACAAACCACTAAATGGTCCTACCATGTTCAAGTTGTAGAGTATTGAAAAACGAGGAGTCCTTCCAGGTTCGAGACATGCACACCATAAACAATAACCAAAGGGGTTTCATAATTAAGATTAACAGAACTTAAATTGAAGACTCAGAAGATAGCATGGGAGAGAAGAGTGTTAAATTACCGGTAGAAGCCTGAATCCGAGTCAGAGGGCGAATAACTAGTGCCATAACCAGAGGATATTAACCTAATTGAAGAAAATGAAGGACATTACCTGCTCACCAAGGATCCGAACGATCAAAAGAACGGAGACAAGGTTTTAAAGTAAAAACCAGAACAAAAGCATTACTTGTGGTAGTTTTGTGAGCCGTCCTTGGGGAAAGTTAGGAGAAAATCCTGTTGAAATGCAGAACAGATTCAATAATAACCAAGCTTAACAATCATAGAGAACAGAATACAATGGAGAACAAGCCAGACAGACCAAGAAATAGAAACCAGACAAACCAAGAAAAATAAATTGCAGTGTTATTCGTCATACTGATAGCTTAACGAACCGATAGAGGTTCCACAAGAAAAAAATGGCATATCGTGCATACACAGTCGACGGAGTGAATGGAACATACAGGCAGCCATAGGGTCGAAGGTCCCTATTCATTTTTCCCCTCCAAACCATTGCGACATAAGAATGAAAATGTAACAAATGCAAAGCCCTAAACCCTTAATCAGATTTTGCTTAGCGTGAAGGAAAACCTCAGTTATCGAACGAGGATCTAGTACGAGGGGTAAGGTAAGTAATAATTTCAGTGAAGAATCTCAATTAACCAACACCGTAACCAAGGAACACCTACCAGAGTTAGATCATTTGCATTTAATATTCTTCCTCTAAGTTCACCACCAATTTTTGGTGTTAGAGCAAGTTTCTCTTCTTAGTAAGGATGGAAGTAGGAGGAATAGGTCAAGGCAGATCCAACAGGGGAGTAGTAGATGAAGGGCTATGGGAAGGGATCAGAACATTATCTACACATTTGGCAGCAGTGGAGGCAAGAAGGCACAAAGATCTTGAAGGTGGAGATGACAGTGAGGAAGCAAACGCAGCAATGACAAAAGGGTCAGACGAAGAAGGACCGGAGATTAAATTGTTAAGATCATTTTTGATGGCTAGCAGCAAGCCAAAAGCAGAGCTTTCTAATTACGATGGTATCTTATCCAGAGAGGCATTTTTGGACTGGATAAGCGAGTTGGATAAATACTTCGAATATGAAGAAATAAGTTAAGGTAGGAAGATTAGGTTTGTTGTTACCAAGTTGAAAGGACACGCAGCACTATGGTGGGACAATGTGCAGGCAAAAAGGAGGATATTGAATAAACTATTGTTTAAAAAATGGGACACAATGACTGCAAAGTTGAAGAGAAAACTTATGCCTAAGGATTACCAAATTTCCCTTTACAGATAGGTACAAAACCTGAGACAAAGAACGATGACTATAAAGGAATATACTGAAGAATTTTACAAAGTAAATCTGAGAGTTGGGTATGCTGAAGATACCCCTGAGAAAACAACGAGGTTTTTAAATGGTCTACGGATTGAGATCCTAGATGAAATTAGTATTGTTTCCCCTAATACTATAGAGGAGGCATATCAGAGTGCTTTGAGGGCATAAGAGAAGATCACCAGGAAACAGAATGCCAGAAGAGGATGTGGTTCTGGCAGGGGAAGAGGACAGTCCTTTGGTAGAGGTAGAACTACCAACAACAGTTCTAAGGCTTCGGGATAGACCGAGAGGGAAGGTAAAACTAGAGGAGGAAGGCCATACCAACGGGGAAGAGGTAATGGCAGAGGCAGAGGAAATGAATATCAGTGTTATAAGTGTCACAAGTGGGGACACAGGTCTTTTGAATATCCTGAAAATGAACAAGCTAAACAGAGGGGAGCATATGTTGCTTAACATGATGTAGCAGAGGCACCGCCATAGGAGGTGGAAAATATGCTTGAAACAGGAGAAGCCTTGGTGTTGAACAAGGTTTTGTTAAATCCAGCTAAGGAAGTGACTGAATTGACACAGAGAAAAGCATTGTTCCAGACTGTGTGTAAATCACATGGAAAATGCTACAAATTAATAATAGAGAATGGAAGTACTGATAACGTGGTAGCTACTGAAATGGTGGAAAAACTGGGTTTAAAGAATTTGAAGCACGCAACTCCATATAAGGTGTCTTCGTTAAAGAAAGGAAACCAATTGCTGGTTGATGAGAAATGCGAAGTGGAGTTTCATATTGGCAAGTATAAGGACAAAGTGACTTGCAATATTATGCCAATGGACATGTGCCACATTCTGTTGGGCAGACCATGGAAATATGATAGGAAGGTCTTCCATGATGGGGAAAATAATTGCTACAGGTTTGTTAAGGATGGAATAAAACATATGCTAGTTCCCATGAAGGAAGAGGATAATGCATAAGATAGTGGAAAAAAATCATTATTGATTGGTGTAAAGGAGTTTCTGTGATAGATTGAGGATAATGAAGTAAACTATGTAGTGGTGCGAAGGCCAAGAACAGTATTGATACATACTGAAATTACCGATTGTCCTGTAGAGATACAAGACATGCTGCAGGAGTTTAATGATATTTTGGTAGATGATCTACCAGAAAAATTGCCACCAAATAGGAGCATTAGTCACCATATTGATTTCATTCTGGGAGCCAGTTTACCGAACAAGGCTTCTTACCAGATGAGTTCGAAAGACAATGAGGAAATAAGGAAGAAGGTGCAGGAGTTGTTGGATAAAGGGCTGACTCGGGAAAGTATGAGTCCTTTTGTTGTTCTGACTGTTTTAGCCCCCAACAAAGGAGGTGAGTGGCGGATGTGCATTGATTCCCGGGTGATAAACAAGATTACTATTAGGTACATGTTTCTTTTACCACGGATGGATGACATGATGGATTGTTTGAGTGGAGCAGCATACTTCTCAAAGATAGATTTGAAAAGCGGATACCACCATATCAGATTTCGAGAAGGTGACACGTGGAAGACAACTTTCAAGACTAATGAAGGCTTATATGAATGGCTAGTCATGCCATTTGGACTGAGCAATGCTCCCAATACATTTATGTGTTTGATGAACGAGATGCTAAAGGAATTTATTAGAATTTTTTTTATTGTATATCTAGATGATATAATTATTTTCAGCAAAATGAAAGAAGAACATTTTCGGCAGGTCAGGTATGTCTTAGAAAAATTGCAGCAGAACAGATTACTCATAAATTTGAAAAAATGTTCTTTTTTCAAGAAAGAATTGATTTATTTGGGATTTTTGATTTCTGAGTATGAGTTAAAGATGGATCTGAAGAAGGTTGCAACCATAGTTAGCTGGCCATCTCCCAAGAGTTTGTTTGAGGTGAGAATTTTTCATGGATTAGCGAGTTTCTACCGAAAATTTATTAAAAATTTCAATGGAATTTGTGCACCCATGGTAGATACCATTAAAAAGGAAAATCATCCTTTTCATTGGACAAAGTCGGCTGAAAGGAGTTTTCAGCTACTGAAAAAGAATACAACTGAAAGGAAAATTCTAATATTACTAGACTTTAACAAACTTTTTCAAGTTCATTGTGATGCTAGTGGGACAGCCATTGGTGCAGTACTCAGCCAAGAAGATAAGCTAGTAGCCTATTTCAGCGAAAATTTAAATGAAAGTAGGCAGAAGTACACGTCTTGTGACAAATAATTTTATGCACTTGTCCAAGCATTGAAGCATTGGAGACATTATTTACTGGCTAATGAATTTGTCTTATTTTCAGAGAATTCTGCATTACAGTACATCATGTAGCAACATAAGCTGAACCATAAACATGCGATGTGGGTGGAGTACTTACAGAGTTTTACTTTTTTTTTGAAACATATCAGCGGTTAAGCCAAAAAAGTGGCAGATGCATTGAGCAGGAGGAATTTTATCCTACAGGAAAGTACAATACAAATTTTAGGATTTGAACATCTTAAGGACATGTATGAAATGGATGCAGATTTTAAGAAAGCCTATGAAGCATGCCAAAATCCACTGTTGAGGGATAATAGCCCATGGTTAGATTATAATATGCAAGAAGGGTTGTTGTTCAAGGGAGGAAAATTGTGTATTCCGGAATGTTCTAAGAGAGAGAATTTGATCTAGGAAAAGCACAGTGGAGGCTTAGACGAACATTTTTTTATAGAAAAGACTTTCGATCAGTTGAGCCACTTTTACTATTATCCGAGGATGCGTAGAGATTTACAGAGGTTTGTGAGTATATGCAAAGTGTGTCAGCATGCAAAGGGACGCAGCCAGAATGCAGGGTTGTATACACCCTTACCCATTCCAAACAGACCATGGGACTCAGTCAGTTTAGAATTTGTCTTAGGTCTACCAAAGACACAGCGGGGATACAATTCCATCATGGTGGTGGTGGATCGTTTCACCAAGATGGCACATTTCATTCCATGAAGAAAAGCCAGTGATGCCACACATGTAGCACACTTTTTCTTCACAGAGATAGTCAGATTACATGGCTTACCAAAGTCCATCATCTCAAACAGGGATGTGAAGTTCACAGGCCATTTCTGGCGAACCTTGTGGAAGAAGTTAGATACCGAATTGAACTTCAGCTCAACTTATCAACCACAGACCGATGGAAAAACCAAAGTTGTGAACCGAAGTCTAGGAAATCTACTGAGGAGTCTGGTTGGTCAAAATTCAAGGCAATGGGATCATGTGCTTGCTCAAGTATAATTTTCTTATAATGATTCACCAAACAGAAGCACGGGTAGAAGCCATTTCCAAATCCTATATGGAATACACCCATGTGGAGTATATGAATTGCGAGATTTGGGTCAGATGGAACGCAGAAGTGATGATGGTGAAGATTTCGTGAAGGAAATCAGCAATCTACATGAACAAGTAAAATTAAAGCTATAGGAAAACAATCAAAATTACAACCAGAAAGAAGATTTAAAAAGGCGGGAGGTACAGTTCGAAGTAGGAGAACTGGTACTAGCACACTTGTGCAAGGAGAGGTTTCTAAAAGATGAATACAACAAATTAAAAATGAAAAAGATTGGGCCTTGTAGAATCCTTCAGAAGTTTTCTACGAACTCTTATGAGTTGTAGTTACCTCCAGGTATAGCAATCTCACCCATTTTTAATGTGGTAGATCTGTACCCTTATATTGTTGCTAAGGAAGAAGATAGTTCAAAGAGACGAACACGGGACACCCAAGAGGAGGAAGAATCATGGATTAGAAAAATGCCACCAGCAAAGCCTTTAGAGATCGAATAGATCCTAGACACACATGTGGCCAAACGGACTCGGAAGAAGGAATATTTATAGTATCTAGTCAAATTGAAGGACCATCCTATTGATGATAGTTCTTGGTTGAATGCTGGTCAGATTCAAAGTGTTGTGTATCCTATTAAGGAGCTCATGGCCAGGAGCCATGAGTTTAATTTACCCCAGGAGCCTGATGTAGGAGCATCCAACTGAAAGGTGACATCTAGAATGAAGAGAAGAAGAATTTTGTGAATTTTATTTCATTTTTTTTAATTATAAATTTGGGCTGACACAACCATTGTCATTTAAAATTAAAGAAATAGTAAATTAGGATTAGTTAAATACCAAGAATTTGTTTCAAGAAATAGTTCGGTAACTAGAAGGAAGTTTCTCAACTATGAGGAGTCTCTAGCCAGGAATAAAAGCAAAACCAGATCCCCTTTGTGAGGGGCTGCCATTTTTCTGAAGAATAAGAGAAGAGTTGTAACATTCCATTAAATATTTTGTGTGTACACGAAGGGAGTCTAAATACAGACATTTTCTATAAGTAAATAAATTCTTTATTTTTTTTCTGTGCATGAGTAATGTTATGGAATGACTGTGAGACATTTATCACTAGATAGCCTACATAATCTCTGAGTAGGACAATGCTAAAGAATCTCGTGAAGAATAACATTCTGAAAACGAAACTACAGTTCAAGAAACCCCAAAAAATATCATACATTTCCAATTTAAATCGCAGGTACATTCACAAATAATATTTTAGCACTGTCCTATACAATTTATTTCTATTTCTTTGAAAACAGTTGATACATGTACAAAATCAAATAGCATTGACAACCCATAAATGAACCATTGATACCCCAGAGTTCCAATTACATACAAAAGCCAGTTCAACAGTGAGGGTTTGTGCCCTGTCTTTTAAATACATACAGACCAAGATGGAGACCAACCATAACAGCTTGTAACATTACAGTATTTAAAGTCGAATCAAATATATACAACAAGAAATCAATGGGTAGGAGGGTTTGTCCCTTTTCTGCTAAATATTACAGTAAAAGCCCATTGTTACAACTACCAACAGCTTGAAGGTAGGATCAGTATCTCAAAACGAAACAAAAATTTGAATATAACCCTCATGAGTTTCCTATTACAAAGTTAAAGAACAACAAACAAACCACAGAAGTGTCCTACCCTATTCGAGTTGCAGGGTATTGAAAAACGAGGAGTCCTTCCAGGTCCGAGACCCACACACCATAAACAATAACCAAAGGGGTTTCATAATTAAGATTAATGAAATTTAAATTGAAGACTCAAAAGATAGCATGGGAGAGAAGAGTGTTAACTTACTGGTAGAAGCCTGACTCCGAGTCAGATCGGGGCGAAGAACCAGTGCCATAACCAGAAGAGATTAACCCAATTGAATAAAATGAAGGAAATTACCTTCTCGGCAAGGAGTCGAACGGTCAGAAGAACGGAGACGAGGTTTTAAAGTATAAACTAGAACAAAAACATTATATGTTGTAGTTTGTTGAGCCGTCCTCAGGGAAATTTAGGAGAAAATCCCTCTTGAAGTGCAGAACAGGTTCAATAATAACCAAACTCAACAATCACAGAGAATAAAATACAACATAGAACAAGCCAGTCAGACCAAAAAATAGAAACCAGACAGACCAAGAAATAGAAATTGCAGTGTTATTTGTCATACTGATACCTTAACGAACTGACAGAGGTACCACAAGCAAACAGTGACATATCGTGCACACACAGTCGACGGAGTGAACGGAACATATAGGCAGCCACACGGTTGAAGGTCCCTGTTCAGTTTTCCCCTCCAAACCATTGCGAAAAAAGAATGAATGAAAATCCCTAAACCCTTAATCAATGTCTAGTACAAGGGGTAAGGTAAGTAATAAATGTCAATGAAGAATCTCAATTAACCAACACCACAACCAAGGAACACCTGCCAGAGTTATATCATTTGCATTTAATATTCTTCCTCGAAGTTCACCACCATCCCTTCCATGCAAGGATAAGATCAACTTTCATGTGTTTTTGCACATTTGCATCGCAATGTTTATGGAGTCTTAGGTAGTAGATTTTCTTATCCATGTTTTGGGCTAAGTATCATAACCCATCATTACGAGATGAATATTGAGAAATTTTAACATGTTTCTTCACAACATAACACATGCCACACGAAATGAAACATAAATGTAAGCCTTAATAGTAGATAAAAGAAACCTTGGGAAACCATGAAAGCAATAAAAACGCAACTCACACTAGGAACAAAGTCACTGCGGCCACAACTTAACAAAATAATTCTAGCCTTAAAAAAAAATGCATCCAAAATCCCTAGCTAGATCAAACCATAGATTGCCCCAAACAAAATATTCTCTAACAATAAAATATAAACCATCTATTGGTTAAAAAAAAAAAAAACTAAAACGCATCCATAAAAAACAAATCATAAAATGATGGCAAAAAAAACTAAAAATCAAAAAGAAAGAAAGAAATTTTTTTAAAAAGTACTACAATAAATACCTTGCAAACAAATGAAAACATTGAAATGAAAAAATATTTCTCAATTAATGAAACAAATATTTGATTCGATGAATCAAAACACAGGCCATCCATATTCAGGGAAAGAATGAAGAAAATTTTAAAAGTACTACAATAAATACCTTGCAAACAAATGAAAACATTGAAATGAAAAAATATTGTTCAATTAACAAAACAAAGATTTGATTCGATGAATCAAAACACAAGTCATCCATGTTCAGGGAAAGAACAAAGGAAAAACATTGAATCAACAAATAAATTCTTTGACACAAAAATGTTACCAATCAGAACGAAAACTCATCAACAAAAAGGCATATTTCAAATTCACAAATCCCAGACTTATCATACAGGTCCAAAAAAGGGATATGAAAAAATCATTGAAGACATAAAAAGAATCTAAAAAACCTCTTACTGTTTAAATCCAATGTAGAATCAATCCCCAAGATGCCACTCGTACAATTTCCACCATGAAATTAAAAAAAATTATGTCAAGAAAAACAATATGGCCCAACAAAAACTGATAAGAAAACCTTACGAAAATAACCAATAGACTAAATCTCCCCTTTTATTGAATTATAGACAATGAATTCACGGATCAGACAATATAAGATGCAATGAGTTGGAGGAGATCGGAATTGCAGGCTTGACGAGGACCGTGGATACGAAAATGATCAACGATGATAGAATCACATCTCAACCGTAAGTTTTCGCAAATCACAGAGAATAGAAGACATGGTTAAGATTTCTCAAGTTAAATATTTTAACTTGCAATTTGAAGTGGCATGGAGAAGAAGTTGCGCAGACCGTCAGATCCTGCAGAAGCCAACGGTGGAGATTGAAAGTGGTGACCACAAATCACAAATATTAGGGGTTAGTGCTAAGGGCCTTCATGAGGTAATTTAAGAGTTTTTCAATGCAAAGTGGAAGGCACCTGGCAGCATGGCGCAACATCGCAAGTCACAGGAAATAAAACTTAACATCTTAAGTTATATGTTATATTTCGTGAAATGTGATCACCGTTGATTGGTTGGAGTTACGGTGGGACCCTCTGTTAAGGAGGTTCCACGTGTAGGTAACGTATTTTGGGTTATGTGCATTATATTATAAAGAGCGATGTTTGATCGCATCGCTTATGTATGTATTTAACCATGTTATTCGTATTCGCTGTGTATAAAGGCATTTATGTGGGTCCTAACCCACAGGTCCACGAATATTTGTGTAAAATGCAGTCACATCTGCTTCAATTAGTATCAAAGCAACAAGATCTGAGAGGCGGTTTGAAGGCTAGATTGTGGACTGAAGGCTTATGAAAAATAATGAGAGCTACAACAACATGGATAAAGTAGTAGCACATAAAATAAGGTAAGAATGTTTTGTTTTAGTTTTATTTTGGATTATAGAATTGATAAGTAAATTCTCACACTCAGAAGAGGAGCATAAGAGTTTAATAGAAGTAGTAGCAGGAGTGAAAACATCTCAACAGGAAGATCACGAACTTTAAGGGTAGTGATGAAGGAAGCTAGCAATGGTGTTTTAGGAGGAAAAAGAAGTGTGTTCAGAACCTAATATTTCAGCTGAGGTTGAAATATAAGAGGAAAGTAGTGTTCTCAAATGCAGAAGAGTTGTGTGGGTAAGCCTAGAAGGAGCATAGAGGAGTGCTCAAGGAGGGTTCTAGATTGAGGACCAGTACTTTCCAAAAGACCAAGCACAGAGGAAGTTTGGTGAGGTAAGTTGTATGAGGAAACGTTACTGCAGGGGCTAGTGCAGCTCATAGAGGGTCAAAAAACTCAAGAACATGACTATTGACAGTCATAGCAGAGGTTCAGGAGGCAACCACAAAGTGAAGAAGGAAGATGCCAAGACAAATGGCATATGTAAGCAGATGACTAATGAAAAATATAAGAGAGAAATAGATGAGATGAGAACCCATCTTGATCTATTGATGGAGTTGCTATGGAGGAGTGATGAAGACCAAAGGTGTAGATGGATTATGAGGAACAAATTGAAATGGCATGGGATGTAGATGAATATGGAGAATAGGTTGAATGCTCAAGAAGAAGAAGAAGAGATGATCACTGATGGTTATCTAAAAGGTTCAAGAAGGAGTCACAATCAAAAGAAAGAAGTCAGCAGAGATGCCAGTAAAAGACTAAGCATGGAAAAGCTTGGTGTGGTATCTATAGACAGGTTGGTGGAGTCAACTTGTACATATGGATTGTTTTTATTCCATGATGAACAAAGATGATTTTATAAAGGAAAGAAGACTATGGATACTGATGGTCATAGTAAAGGTTCCAAGGGATATTATGAAAGATCAAGTAAGAATAAACTTGATAGAGAATTAGCTGAGATAAAAGTGCAACTAGAATTGTTGAGAGAATTCATACAAGGGAGTATGGAAAACCAAAGGTATGATCAGGTTCTTCGGAAGAAAAGATTCAAGTGGAGTTAGTTACAGAGCAGGCTGAGATCTGACACAAGAATTCAGCTCAAAGAAGAACTCAGAGGAGTTGAGTTACAACATAGGATGTGTGCTGAGGAAGAGATTTACTTATGTGAACCTGAGCAAGGGTCTATTCTTGGTGATAGTAGTAATGAAGATGAAGAGATGAGACTAGCTGATGGTTTCATGGATCCTTGGAAGGATGGGAACCAACGAAAATAGTTGATGTTTGAGATAACAAGAGAGGCTATGGATCCTTATAGTTTTGAAACAAATGATTATTGTATGTTTTCAAGTGAAATCGGTAAAGAAATACAATTTGATGATGTTTTCATAAAGGATGAAGGGGGAGGATAGAATCTGAATTCTGTTCAAGAAGAAAATGAGATAGTTGAGTCTCATATACATGCACATGCACAACTAAGTGAAGGAAATGATTTCCAGCCTACTATGAAAGCTAAAAACAAGGAGGACTTGGATTATGATTATGGACAAGAGCAGAAAGAGGAAAAATATGATATCAAGCATTCATATGTTATGCTTGAGAAAGATGAAAAGAAGACTAGTGAAGATTTTTTGAGTCCTGATAGAGACTTAGAACAACAAGAGAAAGATTTGATGATTGAGTCATCAAATAAGACCACTGGGTCTTGTCAGTTTAATGCTGACAATTTGAATGTGTTTGCAGGTTGTGTAGAAGACATTTCATCTCTTGGAATTGTCTCAAGTAAAGCTGAAGTTTATCTAGCAAAGTATAATGAGGAAGAAAATTGTCAAGAAAGGTATGATGAAGAGTGTCTTTCTGATGAAGACCAAGTTGAGTTGTTTCAGCAGAAGGAATTTATAAGTTCCTTATTTAATGAAGGGAGTAACTTTAATGGAGATGAATTAGTAATGCCTCATGAGATGAAACTTGTTCTTGATGAGGACAAAGAGGAACTGGCTTGCTTAAATAGCCAAAGGAATATTGTTGGATGGACATTTAGGACTGTCGTAGAAATAGAGAATCAAAATTTTATTATGGTTAAAGATGAAGAAGCAGTGTCACAAAGAGGTTTACTTAGTAACAACGAAGAAGAAAGCCATAAAGATGAAAGTGAGGCAGTCATGTCTCAAGCTAAAGGAAAGTATGTCCTAGAAGTGGAAAAGACTGAACTGACTATTAGGACTAGTCAAGAAGCAGAAGGACAACAATGGATTGTTTTCAAGGAAGAGGAAAACAGTTACGTTGAAACTATAATACAACATACTAAAGAGGTACTTGAAGGGAATCAATTAATTAGTGAATGTCTAAGATGCTTGCTGAAATTATTTGAGCAAGAGAAAGAGATTGCAGACAAAAACATGGATTTGTTTCAAACTATAGTTGAAATAGAGATATACACTAGTTTCCAAAACTTAATTATGTTGACTAGTATACAAGAAAGAGTGAATAAATATATTATTGCAGTCAGAGAATTAGAAGGCAATTTACCTTTTGACAATAAATTTGCAAACAAGGAAAAGAAGAGGGATGTTGCAGAGGGAGATATCTTCAGATATATTCAAGAACTTTGGGTGGCAAAAATGTTCGAAGTAATATTTGTGGCAATATCTAGAATAGAGTGTAGTAGGATGTGTTGGCAGAGGAATGGAAATCAAATTATATTACAGTAGAAGATTGAATTACAAGAAACCATAGATGAACTATCAAATACCTAAGAAGTGTTACAACAAAATGAAGAAAGAAGTCCAATATGGAATTATTTGGAAAGTGAAGAACAGTGAAGGTAGAATCAGTGGAGCACTACAGTACAAAGTATGCAAGCCTGGAAGATTGCAGCTAAAGAATGGTGAAGACAATGCAGCCTATGGAAAGCAACATAATAGAGTTTGGGATCTTGGAAGATTCAAGCATTGAAGACACATGACCAGGAGGTCGTGAATTCTTTTACCTTGGGAGTCTGACATGGGAGCATTAAGGTAGAGCCATCAATGTGACAAGCTGGTCACATGTTGTGGCTTGTGAAGAGGGCTAGCAATCCTAATAAGTTGAACACTTTAGTTTTAAAGTATTTTGTTTCAAGTTAATTTGGGCTAACATAACCATTGTAATCTGTAGGTTAAAAGAATAGTTAGATTAGGATTAGTTAGGCATTTAGTTGAATAAACTATTCTGAAACTGAATAACAGTTTCTCAACCATATGGGAATTTTGGGAAAGGCATAAAACAAAACCAAATCCACCATTGTGGGGTTCGGCCATCCATAGAGAGAAGGAGAGTATGAGAGGGAAATAGGTGTGAGAGAGGGTTGAACAGAGAGTAGGAATAAATGTAATAACTAGCCATCCTAGGTCTTGGTTCTATGTACTTTAATTTATAAATTAATTCCAAGTGTTTTGGATTTTGATCGGGCTCTCTATTCTAACCCGTTAGTTTTATTTCCTTGTTGAATTCAAGTATGGTACTTTGTTTGTATCCATGTTATTATATATGCATATTGTTTTCTATTACTGAATATATAGATTCAAGCGAGGGGACAAAGTTCCTTTGAACTTTGCGTAAGACAAAGCAGGGATCGAGGGATGAGAGACAAAGAAGAACATCAGGAGAGATCTGCACTTTTACAGGCTGAATAAAGTTCAGGAGAGATAGTGTTGAAGAATTCTGAACAAACTTATAAGGATAGCGGAGGAGTGGCATGGAGGAAACAATATTGCAAAGCGGTGACATCTAAAGAGGAAGATCGAAAAAAGAACAAAATACTCAGAAGAATTCCTAAGGAGGAATCGACGGAGAGGATTGAATCACAGAGTCAAAGGTTTAAGGATTGACGACAGAGATTAGAGCGGGCAAAAGAGGCGAAGAAGAGCTAAGAAGGTTGAGTGGACGACTACGATTAAATTGCAGACCCAAAGATGAAATATGGACGGTCACGATGACTTCGAAGAATGAACAATATAAGATGCAATGAGTTGGCAGAGATCGGACTTGCACGCTTGACGAGGACTATGGATACGAAAACGATCAATGATGATACAACCACATCGCAATTGTAAGTTTTCACACATCGCAGAGAATAGAAGACAAGGTTAATATTTCACAAGTTAAAGATTTTAACTTGCGATGCGAAGTGGCACGGAGAAGAAGTTGCACGGACCTCAGTCCCCTATATTGAAGACCTCATAGTGGCTAAAATCTATCAATGTTGCTATTTATATTTCACAAAAATGTTTGATTTCATGGACCATGGTTTCAATCTATAAATATAGCTAGCCTAGATACAATTTCATATATTTCAGTTAAGCTACATTTTGGTCTTATATAATGAATAGAAAACTAAAACAATAACCTCCACTAGAAAACTAAAACAACAACCTCCACATGTGTAAAGCTTATGTTACAGCATGCATCACTACAAAACTTCAATCTTCAATCTTGTAGCCCAATAGAGTTTCTTACTGGGGATAATTACAATTAGACTTCTTTGTCCCGCCATTTTTCTCCATTACAATATTTGGGCTCTTTGACACAAACAAACCCAAAAATGATAATATGGAGAGTGTTTGGAGTCATCGTGGTAGATTTTATGAGAAGATCAATATTGAGACATTTTAACACGTTTTTTCTCAAAGCATGTAATCTCATTAAGCTTATCCCTTCCATGCAAGGATAAGATGAACTTTCTTGTTTTTTCACATGTTTGCATTAGAGTGTTTTTGGAGTCTTGGGTAGTAGATTTTTTACATGTTTGCATTAGAGTGTTTTTGGAGTCTTGGGTAATAGATTTCTTAATCAATGTTTTGCGCTAAGTATCATAACCCATCATTAGGATATGAATATTGAGATATTTTAATATGTTTCTTCACAACAAAACACACATGCCACTAGGAATGAAATATAAAAGGTAAGCCCTAATAGAAGATAAAAGAAATTTTGGGAAACCATGAATGAAATAAAAACGCAACTAACACTAGGAACAAAGGCAATGGGGAAGAAAAAAACTCACATTATTTAATGATGTGATTAATCCGAAAATACATTTATCTAATCACATTATGTGTGTCGCATCCACAACTTAACATAATAAGTCTAGCCTTAAATAAAAGAAAAAAAAGAATAAAATGCATCCAAAATTCCTAGCTATATCAAACCATAGATCACCCCAAACAAAATGTTCCATAACAATAAAATCTAACCCATCTATTGGTTTAAAAAAAATAAAATGCATGCATTAAAAACAAATCATAAAACGTTGGCAAAAAAACATAAAAATCAAACAGAAAATGTGAGAAAACTACCATATAGAATAGTTTCCACAGGTGACATCATGACAAGCCATAACCCTGATGGAACACGACTTGACATAGAGTATTAATAATGTTTTTGGAAAATAATAAACCATCTAAAATATGTTTTGTAAAATTCAACACACATGACAAGAAAACAATTATGTAAAACTTTTAAACATAAAGAAATGGGAAAAATGCCCTTAATTTTCTAGTCAAATTCCAACTATATCTACTAGTACAATATTTGTATCTTTGGTCAGTCCAACATCATTTTTTCTAGATTGGACTATTATGTTCGTATAACATTAATATTATTTTTGGTTTCAATGAAAATAAATTCACTACTACACTAAAAGCATTTTCAAGACATTTTTTTAAGACAATTTTTTTTGTCTTAAAAAGTTACTTTTTATTTTAGTTATTTTACGTTAAAATTTAATATCAATTGAATTATCTTAAAATAGTTTGAGACAAAACTTGACATTTAAGAAAAAAACAATTTGAGACAAATATTTTAAGACAAAACTTTATAGTTAAGACAAAAATCGTTTGAGACAAAAATATTTTAAGACAAAACTTTATATTTAAAACAAAAACGTTAGAGACAAAACTTTACGTTTAAGACAATGACAGTTAATACAATGGCAATTAAGATGAAACCCATTTAGGAAAGTTAGCAATTAAGACAAAACCATTAGCAAATTTGCACTAAAATTTCATAAGTGGATAGTGGATAATTATATTTTTTATTTTTGAAAATAGATATTCAAACCACATGAAATTTAATCATGTCAATTTTATTTCTTTTATATTATATTTTTCCTTTTTCGTTAAATCACATTCTAAAAATATAATAAATAAATAGATAAAAAAGTATTATTTTTTGGTTAATCGGACTCAAGAGGATTCGAACTTTGAATCTCATATTTTTATATAATACTTCATAACAAGGTGATTGTCAATTGAGTTACAGTCAATGAGCTAAATTTTTTATTTTTTTTTAAATATGTGAAAAAATTTAAATTACTTCAACTAAAACTTTGTATAAATTTGCAAGAAATTAAATACAATATAATGATAAAAAAAATTAAAGGCGATTTGAACTTTGAATCTCATATTTTTACATAATACTTCATAACAAGGTGATTGTCAATTGAATTACATTCCATGAGTTAAAATTATTTATTTTTTTAAATATGTGAAAATTAAATTACTTCAACTAAAACTTTGATATAAATTTGCAAGAAATTAAATACAATATAATGATAAATAAAATTAATTTTTTTCTCAAATGTTTTCTACATTATATATATATATATATATATTCTTTTTAAACCTTAGTTTTTTTCTTCTAAATGAAAAATGGAAATTTTGATTCTTGCATGTGTCTTATACTCACATCTCAATTTTCTTTTCACTACTGAACAAATATATCAAAGAGATAAACATTTTCTTTTCAGTTTTCTTTTCACTGACTTAGATAATTATTTAGTATTTCATTTTCTTTTTATTGTAAAAAAACTTTCTACTAATATTGTAAAAATATATATATACAAAATGCAATTTAATAATTTTTTATATTAATTTAACGGTAGGTATTAAGATGTTGGTAAAGATTTTCATCTGGTAATTAGAAAACCATGAATGCATTATTAAGAAACCAAGTAATATTAGTAATTGATATCATTTCAAACTAGGTAATAACGATTATATGGTTTATATTCATCACTTAATAAAGATATAATAGGTGAAAATGTGAAGCTGGGTTACACTTTTTGCCCTTTTTTGAGAAAAAAATTTCATTTTTTTCGGTTCTTCAACTTTCTTCAAACTATAACAATTTTTCTATGTAGAATTTCATTTTGCGATAAAAATAAAAGTTGTGAGAAATTTTGTTAGCTTTCTATTAGTTATTTTTTGAAAATTTTTTATGCAGATTTGATATGTCAACTTAGCGTTTCTTTGAGTGTGTGTTTCTTAACAATCAAAGGATTCATAAGAAGTCATGTTATGACGCAATGTTGTATTCATTGAAAATTTGTGTTTTTGAAAAACAAAATGTGTTACAACAATCTAGACAGAGTCTACTTTGTTTTCATCATATTTACAAAGCCAATGGATGCATATCATAATTACTAGAATTTTTTGAATTGGTCTAATACGAAAAACTACGTATTTTAGATATGTTTCGCGTCGCAAAACATTTCTTAACATATAAGTTATAAACTAAAAATCTAAAAACTACCCATTAGAGACGACGGACCATTGTGATGCCCCATAATTTTTTCAATTTTTTTTATAATGTATTTTGGGAGATACAAAATTTTGATTTCACTGAATCACAAATGAATTTAAATTCGTTTGCACCCTTTTATTAGAAAAATAATTAAAATTAATAAACGTTTATGAAATTCCATAAAATTTATGTTTCCCGAAAGTAGATTGATTTCCCGAAAGTAGATTAAATTCCGAAAATGCTGTCTTGGTTCCGATGCTTAATTAACAACTTTTCATGGAGTTTAATCGTTGCAAAGTTGCAAACCGTATTCAAAACCTCGGTTTTGCGTAATCGTGATGCGTTATTCGACCGAACTATGTTTTCCGCCACATTGCTAGTCTAATGTCTTAATAAAAAGTTCGGCCAAAATATTGTATTACTTTCCGTCAGCCGAAAAGTTTTCCGGAGCCCCTACTAAAAACACATCTCGCGGCATTATAAATTGCCGCCAAGTGATTCACAATTTTCGCACATTTCACACATTTCATCTCATTTTATAAAGATCTTGGTTTGGGTTCAAAAAATTATCTTCAAAGTTTGGGTTTAAAAGAATTTCTTGGAAGCAAATTCATTTTACAAAGAATTTTTTTGGAAGACATTTCTTGGAGGTGGCCTGATTTTGGGAAAAATTGTTTTGAACTTAAAAAAATTTCTTGGGCGTACATTCAAAAGACATTTCTTGGAGGTATGTGTGTTTTTTGAGTTTAATTAAATCTTTTGAGCTTCGTTTCATTTTTATAAGACTATTCTCTCGAATTTTTTAAAGTGGTTTGGATTGGAGTATGTATTTTTTGCAAAAAATTTAGGCTGAATTTTTTTAAATTAAATCTTTTGTGATATTTTTTTTAATTGAGTTATTGTCTAATTTTTTGAAGGAAATTTTTTTGAACTTCATACCCTATTATCATGGGAAATTGAAGAACTTGTGTGAGAAAATATGATCGAAAAAGAGACCCTGAGGAACGTAGAGAAGAGACAAGACAATCTCGCAAAAGAAAGTGAAGCCCTCTCAAATATTGAAGAAGAAAATAACCTCAAGCAGAAATTGAAGCAGTATGTAAATGTAAATATTATGATCTATCGACATATTTAATCCTGCCACTTTTATACCGCTTCAATTTTTTGCTTGAGGTTGATTTTTCTTCTTCAATATTTTATATTTTCCTAATGTAAAATGAAGCTTAATTTTCTTTATTTGATGAACTAGTTTGAAAAATATTTTGTTTAATGTAAACAAACAGATAGCCTCAAATATTGAAGAAGAAATCAACCTCAAGCAAGAATTAGAACGAGGTATGTAAATGTAAATATTATGATCTATTGATATATTTAAGATTTTCCTAATGTAAAATGTGAAGCTTAATTTTTATTTGATGAACTAATTTGAAAAATATTTTGTTTAATGTAAACAGACAAAGATATTCCTAAAAATATTGAAGAAGAAAATCAACCTCAAGCAGAAATTGAAGCAGGTATGTAAATGTAAATATTATGATCTATTGATATATTTAAAATTTTCCTAATATAAAATGTGAAGCTTAATTTTTTATTTGATGAAATAGTTTGAAAAATATTTTGTTTAATATAAACAGACAGAGATATTCCTCAAAATATTGAAGAAGAAAATCAACCTCAAGCAGAAATTGAAGCAAGTATGTAAATGTAAATATTATGATCTATTGATATATTTAAAATTTTCTTAATGTAAAATGTGAAGCTTAATTTTTATTTGATGAACTAATTTGAAAAATATTTGAAATTTTAGATATATTTATTAATTTGGTTATTTATTGAATATGTACTATTTTTTCGAATATGTATAGATGAAATCACTATCGATAATGAGATGTTAGAAAATGTTGACACTCACACATATGGAGATAAAAAACATGACCATGTTATACGATATCGTGTTAACTGCATTTTTTAAAAGTATTTCTTAAATGAGCGGGTGATAGTTCAGGCTCAAATGTTGAAAGGTCTCCTATCATCAAGGAAATTAAAAGAAGCTACGACACTATTGGGTATTCGAAAATCAACCAAAGATAATAAAATGAAAGAAGAAGTGATAAAAAATATGAGTAGTGCTATAAAGTCAATTAAGAGATCTAGAGAGAAAGATGTTTCAATTGTACGTAGAGGAATACAGATGGCAATGGTTTCCTCATGTACTCAAGAGAATCGTTTGGTAACATCTATGGCACGAGCAATGGGAACCTCGCGAAAAACTTTGCACAAACATCGGAAATTTCGGTTGCAAATAGATGTAAATGATGAACTTGCTTGTTGGAGAGCTATTTGTAGGCAACCTGTTGGCGAGAAGTCAGGTCTCGCGGATAAGACCCAGGTTCAAGAGTTGTGGCCAACAAAGGGGTCCGGTGTAGTCTAGGAACACGCCGGCATTTTCACCCTGCTCTGGAGAGCAGTGCGTCTCACCCGAGGCGTGCCGCAACCACATGCAGAAGGGGATGAGATCAATGGCAAGGAACAAACCCACAACTAATGAAGGACAGTGCATCCATTGCATATACAGAGTTATATACGCAATATCACTTAATAAGCATTCAGACATATGCAAATAAAATTTTAAACCAGCATAAACACATTACAAGCACATGAACATCTTATTGAGACAACAACCTTCCATTGTATTAATCCCTTGGCCAAACACATGATTACATGGCATTCTCACTGATAGCTTACAAATCTGATACATATGGATTTCGGAACAGAAAGGTAGAATAGAGAAGATAAGGAGCCATAGGAAGGACATGCATGGTTCTTCCGCAGCTGCTCTACGCGTCCTTCCCTGTCTCGAGCCTCGCAACTTCTTCAGCATCCCTGTTTCAGCCGGGTGACTGTTATTTATTCACCCGCTCTTGCGACTATCAGTTCCTCTGTGTCTTTACTTCGGCTTCTCCTGGCTTCTCTTCTGTTGTCTGCGTGTTCCACTTTCTGTCTTCTGCTGTGTGTTTCCTTCATTTGCACTTATCCTTGTTCTATCTCCAGCTATCGCATGCTTCCGCGCCACCTTGGTAGCTCCGCGACTCCTGGTAGTTGCGGCGCGGTCGCGATTGCCATGTGTATTCATACCGCAAATCAAAAAGGTCAAAATTCAGAATGTCTTAGCCAAGATTTCAAAAACTAAACAAAAACAAGGGCCCCAATAGGCCCCGACCACAATTCTTTGACTCGTCCCCGAGTCAATCACAAATAACAGTCTCCACTTCCATTGCCCCGTTGGCACCCGTGCTATGTTCTGCTGTGCCTTCACCCTGCGCCCTTTCCTACTGTGCTCCGCCATGTGGTTGTTCAAACAAGGGCCCCAACTCCGGGACCCGGCGGAGCACTGTATCTCTAAGCTCGGTGTAGTCTGCCACCGCTTTCTGCCATTCCTGCATAAGCAAGTCGGCTTCGTCAGAGATCCGGGTGGCGGCGGCCTCGTCTATAGTCGTCAGGGCAGCCCCGAATAGTGTGGCAAGCTGGGCTTCAGCCTTGGCATCCAGCTGTTGTATGGAGTCGGCACGGGCTCGGATGGGCGGACGAATTTCCCGAATGACGTGTTTGGCCACTGCCAAGTCGGCCTCAGTCTGTTGCATTTGAATTTCAAGCTCGTCCGCCTGGGCGTAGAGCTGATCTAACCGTGCTAGGTCCGTGGTCGCCTGAATGTCACGGGAAATTTGTTGCAGCTGGGCAGAGATAGGCTGCGTCTTGACAGTGAGAGCGAGTGAGCACTCCTGCAGACTTCGTAGAAGGGCATAAGCCTCGCCCGCAGTGGAATGGAGAGTCGCCTGCATACTAACTGCCTGAGCTTGCTTGGTAGCCACCTGTTCTGAGTGAAGATTTTGTGGGTCCGGAAGGGTAGGCCGTGCGGCTAACGCCGCTTGTAGTTCCTGGTTCTCCCTGCAGAGATCTGTGAAAATAGTCCGGAGGTGGTTAGCCTGGATTGTGACACTGTGCTCCGCTATATTGGCAGGGAGTGGGGCATAATGAGCGCTTGCAGCGGGCCATAAGTCGGTGAACGCCTGAGCAGCAATGGTGACCTGGTCCTGTAGGTAGGTCTTCTCCCTAGTCAGCTGATTGCGCTGTTCAGTAAGCGCCGTGATTTGGTTATGCTGCTCGGTACACTGTTGCTCCAGCTCTTTGTGAATCTGTTCGGCCTTTAGGGCCGCCCGCTGAATGAGTAGGTACAGCTGTGCTGTACTCCATGGTTCTGCATTGGTCGTGCTGGGAGTGCCCTACTCCGACATATGTTCCTGCGAAGGTTGGCCACTGGCCACTGATCGGTTTGAGGCCTCAGGAGGATGGACCGGCGTCTGCTGCTGCACTGAGGTGGCCATATCGGACTCCGGTCGGTCTTGCTGCGTGGTCTGCTCTGGGGGAGGGTCAGCCGAATCAGCCCCGACAGTTGCCAGCTGGGTAGATATAGTAGAGGCAAGATCCTGGGGTGTGGCCACGGTGTCAACCGACGGTACCACGGCTGCAGTACTGGAGGTGACTTCCACCCCGTGGTCACCTCCAAAAAGTTCCCAGATGAGAGGATCTGATACAGTGGCCGACGTGTTGGATGGATTGGAGGAGGTGGCAGGTGGACGGCCGGTGGAGGGGTCAGTGGACGGGGTGAAAAAATTATGGGGGGAGGCGAAGGTTGAGGAACTCGGATGGATCGATCAGAGGTTCCTCCCGAATCAACGTCCCTGGAGGTGGAGTGGATGGTGGATCATCATCGGTAAGATCCACCACTGGATCTGTGATAGCAATGCGGGCCCTCTTGGATGGAGGGGGGTCTGATGAATCAGGTTCTGGGCCCGTTTTGCCCATTGGTGTAATGATAGGGGTGGTGGAGGTGAATAGGGTGGTGGGGATGGGGGAAATGAGAGGGGCGGTATTGGAGGGAGCACAAGACCGACCGATCTGAAATTCAGCAAAGGAGGGAAATAAAGGGGCACCACTTGAAGCAACTTGGGTTACCATGTTAAGTCGTCGTACCTAGGCATTGAGGTGTTGTACGATGGGAACCAATGATTCGGGCAGGTCCGGTGCGGTCTCAGCTGCATCCTGTGGAGGTTTCGCCGCAACCTGTGAGGACCCCGCTGCGCCGGTCGTGGTAGGCCGCTGTGCCGGCAACATCCGCTCAAAGTTATATCGGGTGATCCCGTCGCGGATGTGCTTAGTGACCCCCGGCCACGCAGAGACCTCGCGGTGGAAAGTGTCATCATTCAACTGGAATCTGAGGGGCGCCATGTGGAAGGTGGTGTCCGACACGCAAGTTGGCCGGAGGTAAGTGTGCCTGTGGCTGACCCCAAACCACACTTGCTCACTATACTCTTCCAACAGGTGCCTGGGCACCCGTTGCTGGTTAGTCACCACCTCTGTCATCAACTCGTACCATGCCCGAAACGCTTCCGCATTCACCTGTTTGGTGCTGGGGTCTGAGGACACCTGCCAGAGGGTGTATTTCATCGCGAGAGGCTGGCTCGCGGTCATCTCCGTCGGCATCCGGACGGGAGGAAGGTGCCATTTCCACATGGCGAAAGCTAAAATCAAGTACCCGTAAATGAAACTGGTGGTACGCTTGTAGTTCTCTTCGCAGGCCGCAAAGAGTTCTTTCAGCACAAAAGAGCACCAATTCAACCTGGCGCCCTAGATGCAGTGCTCTGCAATGGAGATTGTATCTAGGGTGCACTCTCCCTTCGTATAGTGCCGCATCGTCTTGCTAGCGATCAGGTAGCAAGCGAACCGAATTCCTGGTTTATTGATCAAATCAATTTTGGCACCTTTGCCACCCCGGCGAGTGCCATACTTGGTGTACAGGTCTGAGTCACCCGACTTTCGGGCGCGCTTGGAGGATGTCTGGCCGGCAGCGGAGACATCTGCACCATTTTGAGACTACCCTGTAAGTTGATGAATGTCTTCGGCATGAATTGTAATTTCCTCATTGAGCCACAGGGACCCGTTCTGTATCCGACTGAGGAGGAACCGGGTGCATTGCAGGGCCGGTCCCGTAGTTCCAAAAACTGGAAGAGTCCTCAAATTCATCAAGGACGACTGTTTTAGGCCCCTGAATTCTAGTCGCATCCAGCTGTTGGAGCTGCTGCCTGGCGTGTAATGATGCTCCATGTAGGTCTGCCAATGGAGGTGGGGGAATTCAGCTGGGTCGGACAGGTTGGCTTCCAGACATGCTGCATTGTCATACTTTCCAACTAGCGACTCTACGCGGTGGATTCGGCTGTCCAACACTGGTTCAGAGACTGATAAGAGAGCCCTCGGCATCTTGGCGCGGCGCTGGAAAACTTGGAGAATTCTTCAGGAGCTTCCTTCGGGGTGCGGAGTGCTTGGAGGCTTCAACTGCTCTGGAGTCCCTGCACTGGCCGAATTGAACTGGTCCGTCATTCTCGAGCGATTTGTTTCCATGCAAGTTATGACATTCTCTGGCACGAGCGGGGTTGATGAGACACCATAACGTCAATTAATTCTTGCTATCCTTCGAGCCTGCGATAATCGTGTGATCAATCGCATGCCTATGTGTATTCTGCCAGTTGCTGACGACGTCATGGGAAGATGGGCGGACGCGACGGCTGAGGGAACTGCGGGTGATGGCAAATGATTACGGTACGATTACTGTCTACTTATGGTAATTTATGAAGCAAATCTGAGCGATCCTACGGACTGACAAAAGGACTGACGGAAATGACCTAGACTGACACTGGCACGGGGATGGATCCTACGCGAACGACACGCTGGACTGGCGCTGTGACACGCTGGACTGGTCCACCCCGACCACAGTCGGTTGCGGTAAGGTACCCGCAACTGACCAGTTATTCGACAGATTACCTATGAACGGAAAAGACTCCCTATGCTCGTCCCGGTTGCGAGAGAGTTATTCGACTAAGCTACTCTACGGGTTCTCTCGGTTGCGAGAGTTATTGATGAGAAGTGAAAGGTACCTACTCCTGGTAGGGTTTCAGGCGTGCGCCATTCACTCACCCAGGGAGAACTGTACCATCCAGTTGTGCCAACCGAACGGCTCCTGAGTCGCAGATCTCGATGACAAAGTAGGGTCCCAACCAGTGCATCTGGAGCTTGCCTGGAAACTTCTGGAACCGGCTATCATATAAGAGAACTTTTCCGCCAACTTGGAAGGCTTTGGTTTTGATGTGGCGGTCGTGCCACGCTTTCTGCCTAGCCTTCTGAACCTTCTGGTGGAATTCCGCCAGGAATCGGCCCTCATCTAGCTCCTGTAGCTCCTGGAGGCGTTCTCGAAGTGACTCCTCTTCTGAGAACTGGAGGGACGTTGCGATCAAAAGACTGGGTATAGTGAACTCGGCGGGAATCACAGCTTCCCGGCCATACACCAACTGGAATGGCGTCTGGTTGGTCAAACGCTTCACCGTGGTCTGGTAGGCCCATAATTCCTCTGGTAGACGCTCGTCCCAATCGTCGCGCTGAGCATTGCAAATTTTGGTCAAGCTTGTTTTGAGAATCTTGTTGAAGGCTTCTACCGTACCATTGGCCTGCGGGTGGTATGGGCTGCTTTTATGATGCTGAATCATAAATGTGTCCAGTAGTGACTTGACCGTGGCATTAATGAAATGCGTACCCTGATCGCTGGTCAAGCTCCGTGGGCAGCCAAACCGGCTAATGATGTGTTCAAAAATGAACCGAGCAGCGGTCTCTGTCGAGCAGTCGCGTACCACTGCTGCCTCAGCCCACCGGGTGAGGTAATCCGTGGCAGTAATGATGTACCAGGCCTTGGAGTGTCGAGCGATTGGTGCGATGGGACCTACGAAATCAACAACCCATTTTTCAAACGGCCGCAACACATGCACTGGGTGTAGCGGAAGCTCGTCCCGGTGTGAAGGCCTTCCCGTCCGCTGGCAAACATCGCAACGCTTCACATAGGCCTTACAGTCAGCATGTATCGTCGGCCACCACAGGCCAGCTTGGAGCACCTTCCTTGCGGTGGGTTTCGTGCCCACATGTCCTCCCGCAACACCACTGTGACATTCCCACATCACTGCTTCCCGTTCGTGGTCAAGAACACACCTGTGCAACACCTCATCAAGGCCCAGTTTGTACAGTTGCCCCGCGATCAATTGGTAGTCGGCCGCCCGGACAACCAGGTGGCGTTTCTGAAGTGGGGTGTAATCTTGAGGGCACTGTCCCATGGTCAGATAAGTGGCAATGTCAGCCAGGTAGTCTGGTACTGCTACGACTCGGAAGAGGTCAACATCCGGCAGCTGATCGTCCAACGAGCCTTCATTCTCTCCCGTCTCCAACCTGGATAAATGATCGGGACCAACATTCAACCTGCCAGGCTTGACAATCACCTCAAATGTGAATTCCTGGAAAAGTAGTAGCCAACGACAGATCCATCCTTCCAACACAGGCTTATTCACTAGATACTTCAATGCAGAATGGTCCGTGAAGAATGTGAATTTTCCGCCCAGAAGATAGTGGTAGAACTTCTGGAGAGAGTACACCATCGTCAACGCCTCCCGCTCAGTCGTGGTGTAATTCTTCTCTGCATTTGATAACCGATGGCTGGTGAAGTATACGAGGTGGTCAACTGTCGTATCCCCGGGTTGCGCCAATACAGCTCCAAGTGCAATACCGGACGCATCAATATGCACATGGAACTGCTTATCCCAGTCGGGGTGAAAAAGTATGGGTGCCGTCATCAACTTCTCCTTCAATGTGTCAAGTGCCTTCCTGCACTCCGCCGTCCACTGAAACACTTCTGACTTCCACAACAGTTTCTCCAGAGGGGCTGTAATCTTTGCGTAGTTGCGAATAAACTGCCTGTAATATCCTGTGTGCCCGATCAGTGCCCGCAACTGCTTCACGGTCTCGGGGGCCTCCATGTGGATGATGACCGCGACCTTGGCAGGATCAACGCAGACCGCTTGCTTGCACACCACGTGGCCCAGGAGTGTGCCGAATGGAACTGCAAAAATACATTTCTTCAAGTTCAAGGAAATCTGCAGCTGGTGACACCGGTCAAACATAACACGCAACAGAGAGGCGTGTTTCTTCAACAGACTGTAGACAGTCCAGTCATCCATGTAGACCTCCAGGAACTTGTGAATGTACTCCCGAAAAGCAGGAATGACAATCCGGGAAAACATAGCCGGTGCGTTCTTCAGACCAAACGGCATAACATGGTATGCGAATGATCCCCACTCAGTGGTGAATGTCGTCTTTGCTTTGTCTTCCTCGGCGATGCGCACCTGATGGTAACCCGAAAACCCATCAGTGAATGAATAAGCTTCGTTTCCCGCAACGTGATCTAGGACTTCATCGCTGAAAGGAGTGGGAAACGGGTCGTGGATGTAGGCATTGTTCAGGCTCCGGTAATCTACAAAGACACGGATCTCCGCTTTGTCCTTCTTGTTCTGGATGACAATGGGACTCACCCACTCGGCTTCTTCTATTGGAAAGATGAGACCTGCAGCCAACATCTTATCAATCTCCATCTTGACCTTCTCTTTTATACGTGGGTTCAATCGGTAGGGTCGGTGCTTCACCGGCCTGGCCCCCTGTTTCAACTCGATGCGCATTTCGCCCAGGTCCCCCTTGATCCCCTTCAGGTCCGCAACTGAGGACGGGAACAAATCTTCGTATTCCCGGAGGAGGCTGAAAATTTCTTTTGTTGTTTCCTTGTCCCAGTAATCTCCTACCGTTGCGAGCTTAGGTTTCTCGTCCATTCCAATGTTTAGCTTCTTTGTCTTTAGCGGCTGTAAATGGACTCCCTCAGTCGTCGGCTCTTCACTGATGCTCTGCTCGCCTTCCTTTTCGTCAAAATAGAGATGCCTAAGGTCCTCCAGACTATCGTCATCCGGATCGCCATCAATCCAGTGGCAAACCAACTCGCGCCTGCCCTCAGATCGCGACACCACCAGGCCCCCATCGGGCTCGGGATGGCAGAAAAACAAGACATCCTTGATTGCCTGTAGGGCCTGAGACTCCTGCACCGTCTCCCCTTCGAACGAGAATCACCGAACGAACTTGTCCACAACTGCCTGCCAAGAGCGGGTTCCCCGTTTCCGCTCTTCCTCTAGGTACCAGGCCTGGGGAATTGTACCCAGGGAGTGGATAAACCTGCGGGCCCACAGCTCCTCAGGGTACCGGGTGCTACGCCACTGTTCCTCGCAGGCCCGCAAATGGTGTTGCGGGTCGGAAGTTCCATGATACTTAAGTGTACTGCAGGGTCCTTCGTGCTCTTTGAAGCATGCCCACAGAGCATCCGCCATGCACTCCCATCGCATCAGAGTGTTGCAGTGATTTTTCCACCACCGTGCCGACGTCGACTGCAAAGCCACATCCAAAAGTGGCATCCGGCTTTCAGTTGGGACCATGTCTTCCACCTTGGCAATAAAAGTATTGACTGCTTGCATGTTCGACAATGTGGGGTATCCGCGGATCTTAGTCCCTACCCACCGAACTTGGGCAATGGAAGCACATCTCCGCGTGGTGGTCTCATACCCCCCTTGCTGCCAGTCTTCCCAAGCGATTTCGGATCCGAGCTCCGAGCTCTGCACACTCCGCCAACTGATAGAGCCAGTCACGGTCGGGTTGATATAGTCATCCCGCTGTCCTGCGGTCATCTGATAAAGGTGGTCCATCATCTGAGCATCCTCCCGATTATCCACTGTTTCCGTATATCGCGGGCCCTGATATGGGTCGAGGGGCTGGGTGACCCATACCTCCCCATCCTCAAAGATCATCAGCTCCTTCTTAAGGTCGATGATGGCGTAATTCTCAAAAGCCCAATCAATGCCGAGTAAGGCAGGATAGGGATCCTTGTCACCCATGATATCAATAACCTCAAAATCGGTGTATGTCTTCACTTCCGCAACATCGACCTCGACACCCTCGAGCCGGCCGATTGGCAGAATGCAATATTGGTTTTCCATCCTGAGTTGGATAGGTGAGTAGGCTAGCCGTGGCCTTCCAAGAGCCTCCCATGTCTTCCGTGGCAGAATGTTAACATCGGACCCCAAGTCCAACATGGTGTCGCTGATTTGGAATCCCGCAACCTGTGTGTTGAACCGAAATTCTTTGCCTGTTCGCTGCTTGTTCCGCTTGACACGCTGCACGTATTGAGGGCCAGCGTTCGCCGGATCTCTAAGTTCTGTGCGCCCCTGCAGTGCTCCGTCCAAAGCATGCTTGAGCTGCTGTCGCAGCGCAGCGTTATCAACAATCCTGAGGAATAGCCGGAGCCAATACTTGACCACAGTACCTGCGACGTTCTGCGCACCAGATTCCGGCAGCATGGGCTCCTCCAAACCTCCCTCATTCCGCAACTGGGCGAACACCTCAACTGCCTCCTGGAAATACTTCTTCTGGACTTCTGGCCTGATCAACTTCTTCGGGGATGCCAGCCGAACCACTCGGGCTGGCTCCTTCCCGTGGGCATCCTCTCCAGTCTTCTTTCCGCCCCTCGTCACTATCGCGACATTCTGCATGTCGGGGGTTGTGGCCCCTCGCGGCTCTGAGTTTATCAGATTCGCTCCCCTCTGCCTCGCCCGTTCTTCCCACTTCTTGATGAGCTCCGGACAGTCTTCTGTAGCGTGGGCGTTGACCCAGCACTGGGAGCACCAGGGTCGTCGCGGAAGGGGACATTCTCGAGCCACATGACCCTCCTGGTCACAGTTGTAACATTTTACCGGACCGCGTCCGCCTGTGCGGCCTCCCCGCATGCCTCCACCTCTTCCCCTCGGAGCCTCGTTCACCCTGTAGGAGGGACGATCCAGTCGATCCGCAAGTGCGTCGAGCACTCTGCACTGCTCAGTGTTGTGAGTCGTGGACACACAAAATTCGCAGTATACATTATTCGGGACCGTGGAGTACTTCTGTAATATCGGGCACATCCGAGGAGGATGCCCCAGCGTCCGGCAAATCTCGCAGTACTCCGTGGTGGAGGAACCCGGTTGCGGTGGGAACCCTGCGTAAGTCTGTTGCGGCTGGTAGACTCCCTGCGGGTTCATCGCCGCGCCACCCCCTGGTGGTGGACCCCCCTGGATTGCTGCGACCGAGGGTCCTGCTCCTGCGCCGTGCAACCGAGGACACTCAGTTGATACGTGGCCCTCGACCAAGCAATGAGTACACCAAACATTCGGTCGCACTGGTCTCACTGGCTAAAGCTCCTTGAGCTTTTCAGTCAAGCTGGAAATCTGGTGTTGCAACCCTATCAAAGAAGGATCTTGCGGGGCCGCCCCCCCCCCCCGATATTCCTGGGGGTAGCCCGCCATGGCTTCAATCTTCATGGCCTGCTCCAAAGCGTCCTGCAGATTATCAATATTCTGTTGAGTGAGAGGGGTTCGTGTCAAGGGAAGCAGAGCCTTGATGAACCAGTCCCTCTGGTGGTTTGGATCGATCGGGTAGCTGAGTTTCCCGATCGCGTCCTTGAATCGCCGCATCAACTCCCACGCGGTCTCACCTTCCTTCTGCTTAATTTCCCACAGCTCTGACAGGCCCTGCTGGTCTGTCTGGGGAAGCTTGAATTCACGGACAAAATCCCGCTTCACGTTCGCAATTACGGGATTAGGATGAGCCTCGGACCACTTAATAAACCATCGCAGAGCCCTCTCTCTGAGCGTGGTTTGGAATTCTATTAACTTCCCTGCATCTAGCGTCTGGCGAGCCCTCTAGATGGCTTCGCACAGGTACTAGTGTTGCTCTACATCATCATTGCCCCAGCCAGAGAACTCTGGATACCGGGTGAAAGATCTAGCCATGTGTACTTGCGGAGAATTGACTAGGATAAAGCCTCCAGGTCCTGGTTGCATAACGGTCCCACTAGGAAAAATACCACTACTAGTAACGCTGCTGTTACCGGATGTTACTGACACTGATGAACTATTGTATGACCGACTCAATGCTTGTAACTGAATAAAAATATTACTTAAAGGTTGATACAGTACCAGGGGAAGGTCGGGATCCTGGCCATGCAGAAGGTGAGAAGTAGGGTTGCCGAGATGGGTGGGTGTCGTCTGATCTTGAAACATCCGCTGCATCACGCCGTGCCATTCATCATCGGAACTCTCTTCGGGCTGCATCTTTCCGTTATCTTCGCTAGTCACAATCTCTCTTTCTCGCGTCGCTGGGCTCCCATGCACCCACTGCACTTCCACCGCTGTCCCGTCTTCTTCCCGGGTATCCAAACCCATAGTTCCTGTCCTCTGAGGCGCCTCCTTCTGATTTTTCCTCTCGATCTCTCTTCTCTTCAAATCTCGCATTACCCTTCTTCGCCACCTATCGGCGATCTGTGCCCGCCGATGCGCACGTCACTCCCGCAACTTGCATGCGGCCTCAACATCCATTCCCCACCCCCACTTTCACATTCTACACAGCATCGGTTCCCTCAACCCTTCCCCCAGCACGGGAGGTTTACGCTTCCATACCCGTTTTGTGGAATTCGATCAACCCTTCATCCACCATCAGAGCCTTGATCCACAGTGGAATCTCCTTCAACAGCTTCCCTCTTAGCCCTAAGTGGAAAACAGCCTTGCCTTTCGAGAAGGATTGATAGCACTCAGTAGCAAACTCCAC
>JAXQQM020080045.1:0-17529 GCA_034641835.2 Pinus albicaulis | reverse complement strand
TATTCCGGTATACTTGACCAAGTTTTTCCACTGCAGGGATGAGCTTGGGAGTGTAGGGGTTAGTGTGGATGATGAGGACCTGGTGAGCTTAGCTCTCCTTGGTCTTCCAAAGAGTTGGCATTCCTATGAGGATTTTGTCAATGGTCGAGAGAAATTTCCAGGATGGGAAAGACTGTGGTCTGATCTTGTGCAAGAGGAGATCCGGCGGAGTACCAAAGATGGATCTTCATCAAAGATATCTGATGAAGAAGACTGTGCTTTGGATGCCAAAGCAAGGAAGGGGAAGGGCAAGGAGAAGGATTCTCAATCCGGTGCGGACGGTAAAAAGCGTGACATGTCCAAAGTGAAGTGTTTTCACTGTCACGATCATGGACATTATGCCACGAATTGTCCACAAAAGAAGAAGAAAAAGCAGACTGTTGGAGCTGCAGCTGGTGAGGCTCTTGCCTCGCAATTTGAGCTAGACTTCTCATTGATCGCATGCATGGTGTCTAGTGCATTGGGATTAGGGTGGTATATTGATAGTGGCGCTTCCTTTCACATGACGAGAGATGTGAATCTTTTCAGTGACTTGGTGGAGAAAAATCTCCAGATGCATGTTGAGTTGGGCGACAATGGACGATACAATGCGACCAGAATTGGTACCATAACCTTTCAGAGGGAGTCAGGTAAACTCATTCTTTTACAAGATGTATTGCATGTACCAGATTTAACAAAGAATTTGATCTCAGTCGCAATGTTAGAGGATAAAGGGTATGAAGTTGTCTTTAGAGAAGGGAAATTTTTCCTTCGGCACAAGGCAACGGGACAAGTCAAGAAGGTTGGGATTCGGGCAAAGAATCTCTACAGACTTGAAGTAGATGGGATGTCTACGGAGCTTCCTACTGTTGGGAAGCGGGAGAAAGACATGCAATTGATGCTTGAGAGGGAGAAAGTTTTGCATGCAGGTGAAAGTGAACCTCGAGGTGTGGAGCAGCCATAAGAGGATCATGGAGTGGGAGATACCACTCATGTAGAGAAATTTCATGCCAGATGGGCAGAGGGAGTGCATGCAGCTATACCACCAGGTGAGAGGTTGGGTGACATGCATGATTAATCCCAAGAAGAGATTTCTGGGCAAGATTCATGAGATGGTGTGGATCTCATGAGTTGAACCTGGCTACGAGGTGCCCACGGTGCAGCAGTAGCATGATCAGTTTGATTAATGCAGGCAGATCAAAGTGACAGTGTCAGATACTGGAGCGTGAATCAGAGTTGATAGCAAATGCAAGAGTGCATGGGTGCAAGAGTTCTGTTAGCCCCCCTATGAAATTCTTGACAAGCAAGCTGGGGGCTATGTCATTTTGGAGACCTTCATGGAATGCATCCCCCCTAAAGATAAATTATCCTTGAGGTCTCTTTGTACTTTTCCTTTCACCAGTCTCCTCTGTTGGTTCTTTCCCCTGAGGCCCGCACTTATCTCTTATACCCCTGCAAAATGTCCCTCTTTTCCCCTTTTTCCTCCTTCTTTCAAGGTTACCTTTTCCCCCTTCTAATTCTACCATTACCCTCTTAAAATCCCCCCTAAGCCCCCTTTTAATCTCACCCTTTCCCTTTGTTAAAACTTGGCACCTTTTCTTCCCCCTATCGTTATCATCCTTGAGTCTTGAATTGCATGAAAATGGTTACAAAACCCACTCTAAACATTATGTTGAGCCTAGCCCCTTTCGCAATTAGCCCCCACACTTTTTTCCCATGAGTCCTAGCACCGTGACCAACGCTAAATCCGTCGGGTGCTTAGCTCCCCCAAACCTTTCTTCACACGAAAATCATCAAAAAACCTTTATAAACGCACATTGGTGGCGCGCTGGCGGTATGTGGTGGTGCATGGGTGGAGCCACCACAAAAATGGTGGTTACGGGGGCTACCATTTTCCTGTACAGACCAAATGAGGTGAGGCCCTGTAGTACATATTGTCCGTTGATCGGCGGTCAAACCCCAATCAACTGGTCAACTACGGGGGGTTCACATCCCGTTAAACTCTACGCTGGTCGACCTCCTGTACTCCGACGATCTGTTCAAAATTGCTGCCGAGTGAACCCTGTGTTGTTCAGATCTCTGCCGTCCAATTAATATATGATCCGACGGCGCGGAGCGCGCCCGAAATGGTGGTCCCCACTCCACGCGCTGTTTTCCAAAACTGCCTGGTTTATTCCACACCACTTTCCGCGTGCTGGCTGTTTTTCCCGGAGGACCAGTGATTCCACCCATCGTTTGACACCTGTCTTTGGTACGGCAGCAAAACCACTTTCATTTCGCGCATTAATCTTCGGTTCAAAGTCGCACAGCGGAATCTATGAGAACCGTCCGATCTCGAGCGCTTCATCCTACGGTCATAATTCATCGAAGCTGCGCCCCCCGTTAGCCTACCTCCTCCGTATCCCGAGTCCACATTCCGTCGTGTTTCCGCCATAGATATCCACCCCATTGACGGTCCAGATTCATCCGTTCGTCGTTGACTATTCCGTGGTCTCCCGGTCCCGCCGCGTCACCTCCACGTGTACGCCCCGCACATTCTCCGTTTCTGTCACTATATCTTTGGTTTTGTCGTGTTTTTTTTAATTTTTTCATTCGTCTATTACGTGTATTCGCTCTGTGTTTCATTATTCCTCCACCAGAGCATTATGTCATCATTTTTTGCGATTTCTCCCCAGTTCTCCGTCTGCATGGCTATTGTCCACGACCACATCTTGTCCTTGCCACCTTCATGATCCCTGTCCATGGTTTTCCTCACAGGTGGGTTGTTTTGCAGGGTTTTCAATGGTGAATGTCTGCCATAATTACAGAACCTCTGTTATAGTGACGAAGAAGTCAATGAAGGTCGTCTTCAGCGGCTGAATTTATGAGAGATGGCCCGGGAAGGTAAAGAAAAGACTGTCATTTAAGGAACAGGCCTAAAATTCTATGGAAAGCCCTCCGGTGCCATTAAAGCTCGAGCTAACCTGTCAAAGGAAGAAATGAAGCAGTAGAGTATTATAGGACAATAGAAATCTCAAGGCAAGAAATAGAAGACTTTAGAGCTCCTTCAGGGATTTGTAGAAGGCAAAGCAGCAGTTTGAAGACCCCGAGGATCGATCCAAAAGATCCTGATCACGGTGAAAGGTACCATCAGGGTTATTTGTCAGCAGAATGTTTTTTTTTATCAAGTACAGGGCGCCCATATAACTTTTATTATGCAGAATGTCCTTGAAATGATCCACCCTAACTACAGTTCAAAAACAGTCAGACGTTTATGAGATAGACCTTTATAGCAGTTTATTTCATTTTTTGTTCAAATCACCTGGAGTACAACAAGCCAAAAGGTCAAGATCATATCCAAAGCAGATCATTCTTTCATAAGGAAGGTGACAGAGATTAAATACATAGAAAGTCAAGAAGAATGGGTTTTGGCCCTGCATCCATTGTTGTGTTTAATGATACATTTAATTTTCACCTACTCCTTTAGTCGATCTTAGGCTCACCCTTTGCTATAAAGCACAGAAGGAAACTTTGTAATGTTGTTGATGAGATATCAGTGAAATGAAAGTATTCTCCTCTTGAGACAAGTTCTCTGTGTGATATTGTAAGATAGTCTGAGACTAGATGTATTCAGACTGAATGTTCAAGCTATGGGCTATGATGTACCTGATTGGTGTTGTTTTTAATATGACAAGCATGTTTCTTTGGATCCTGATCTAAAGTAGCTGGTGATGTTTTCCTTTCTCTGTATTTGTGATTGACTTGCTTTCATTTCATCATGTTTCTTCAGGCTCGCATCAGAAGTTTGGCATAATATTTACCCTTGATAGGTACCTTATGTTGCTGCTCTCCCAGCCTTTTATGTTTTCTGCTTATATGTGTATCTGAATGTTGATTTCAATTGATTTAACCAGTGTAGTGGATGTCATTGCCTGCTCTCTGATGTATGAGTTAATGAAATCTGTATTTAGATGTTCTTGTTAAGATTTAGTTGAATGTGTCGAGAACCCTTGAGGTCTAGAACCTGGTCTCTACCTCTTTTGGGTCTTTCCATCCCAATTAAACCTTCCCAAGATCCCTTGTTTTGCCTCTAATTCTATCCAAGCAGGCCTGGAGTTAAATGACCTCTGGCCTGATCTATAGACAGAGTTGGATGGTTCCCCTTCACTCATTTTCAATCCTTAATGTCCCATCCCACCAATCATCCTTTAAGATCCAAATGCTCTAGATGACCAGGCCAACTGAAAGCTTGCACATTGAACACAAATAAATCCTTTCTTGACTCCATAGCCCAATGGCTTTGATGTTCTTTGAGTTATCTGTCTCTGCCTAAGCTTCCCCTTTGCTCATCCTTGTCTTATATTGGTCCTTCTTTTCCTGATTCCCTCCAACCAAACACAAACAATCAAACAAACAACCATGAGCGTACAACTAGCCTAAAATCATAACTTAGAGCTTCAAAGACATATCCTTTGACTTGTATAGAGAGATCCCTCTCTGGACCTAGGAGGGCTAGATCCTAAGGTCCCAAAGTGGTTCTATGTTGTCTCATCTTTTGGTCTCTGTCAACCTGGCCAAAACATGGGAACCCCAACATAATGGCGACTCCGCTGGGGAACTCTGAGTACATTTCACCTTAAACATTCGGAAAAACCTCAGAAACTTAGAACTCTGGTTAGGTTGATAGTAATTCACCCCTTTCTTGGATCAATCTCCATTATTGAATATCCACCATACTCTTAGACAGAGCTTGGAAAGGGCCAGGTAGCCTCCAGATCTCATCCTCTTTTCATAGGTGACATATCCAGTAAATGCCCTCCCAGTTAATCTCTGGTTAGAGTTTGCTATGTTTAGTGGGATATCCTTTAAAAGGGATATTTCATCAGCACTGTGGTGGATAGTGTATCCCCTGAAATACCCTAAACCTTTCCACCTGGCGACTCCATAGCTCCTAAACGTTAAAAGACTCCACTGGTGATCAGTAGGCCTGCTGATCATCTTGGTTTCACATCAGACTCCACTGGGAGACCAGACCCGAAGCATAATGAAGACTCCGCTGGGAGACCGGCCCTGAGACAATATCAACCACAATAGAAGTAACAAGTAGGGTTAAGCTGCTTAGTTCAAGAACAACATTCTAGCTCATAGAACCATTCATACAAGAGCTTGCCCTGATCCAAACCCACCTGAAATAGTTGATAATCCTAAGAAAATCCTCAAAAGAACACCTGTAAGTAGGAGATCAACTATTTCCAACAACGTTCATAGAGCTAATTCTGCACCAGAAGATCTTGTAGCTCTATTAGACCCTTTCTTCGACCTAGACCTTCAAAACAGATTACCTAGAACTAGGTCATTCAGTGTTTCAGACCAGCCAGACCCTAGGGACAGAGAAACCCCTCCATCTACACCACCTGATATACACTTTGTCCAAAACTTGGGGCTCTCCCACCCTATATTTGCTCAGCAGACTTCTGTTGGTCCTAATATCCCTGTCATCCAAATACCAGCTGCTCAAGCCAACCCTATACCTCATCAGAACATTAACATGGCAGCTTGGTATGCACCTTTAGTTCTACCCCAACCCTTGTTACCCTTACCAAATGATTATCAATAAAAAATCCCACACTTCACTACTAAAGAATCCATCACAGCTCAGCAACATGTAGATAAGATGGAGGATTCTTTTGATTATATGGAGATTGATGATGAAACAATCAAAATGAGAATCTTTGCCCAAAGCCTAGGGGGTGATGTAAAGAAATGGTTTAAAGGGTTGCCCCCTGGCAGTATTCAAGATCTCCCTGCATTATACCAGACATTCATAAACAAGTGGGAGGTTAGAGCAAACCCTCGCCAGCTCCTAGCATAATACATGTCCCTTAAGAGGAACGTGGGAGAGAGTGTTCACGATTACACCACTAGATTCAATAGCATTTACAATGCTCTCCCTCCACACATGAAACCACCACAAGGAATGGCCTTGGCTAAATATCCAGATGGGTTTGATGCTGACATGGCCTATGAGCTTAGAGACAAAGAATACACTACCCTGGAAGACATGCAGAAAGGAGCCATAACCATAGAGGCAAACCTAATGGAAAAAAGGGCAAGACTAAAAGGTGAAAAAAGGGTAACATATAGGGTTGACAACGTAGCTTCCACATCTAATCCCAAATATGATAGACTGTCCAAAAACGTGGAAGAACTTCAACAAATGATAAAAAGGATGGTTGTCCAAAACAACAACCAAAACAGAAACCAGAACCAAAACATTAGAAGAAACAATGTTGGCCCCAACAGACAAAGAGAGTCAGATCAACAAAACATTCCCCCATTTCAAGAAAATTTTTTAGATGAAGACGAGGGAATCATTGAAGAGTCTGAAGGGAATAACATAAATATGTTTGAAGCAGAGGACTCAGTCCTTAACTGCGACTCAGAAGAAGATCAGCCCACACCTTCATATTGGGATGAGGAATGGTTAGAAACTGAGGATTACAGATTAGGATTTGAAGATGCCATGTTACAGGTCAGGGAACAATATGAACTTAGGAGCAAGAAAATCCAAGATACTTCCAAATCCAAAACTCCTGAGGTAACCATCAAGAAAAGACCTGATAAATCCTCTAAATCATCTGCTGCAGACAACAAATCAGCAGCTGAAGGTTCTGGTAAACATAAGGAAAAAGACAACCAAGTCATTGGAAAACAAATCCAACCTACCAGCAACACTAGCACCACAGTTAGTGCTCCTGATAAAACGATTCCTAACCTTGTACATAGTGAGAAATCAAAAACCGATACAGCTTCTAAGGCAGTAGCAAATAAAACAGAATTGAGCATCACAAAGAACCAGTCCACTTTCAATCTAGAGAGTGAGATTGTAAAAATCAAAATCTCTGTACCATTATCTGAGCTGGCCACTCAGAATGTGTACAAAGGCCAAATTTCTATAGCATTGAATCTGGGAGAAATAAATGATTCTGTAAATCTGAATGATGATCAACCAGCCCTACTCTTTGGTCCTAAAATTGAAGGAAAGTTTCAGGAAGGGGTAGTTCCACCTTTTTATATTAGTCTCAACATTCATGACAAGATACTCCACAATGCCATGCATGATTCTGGAGCATCACATAATTTAATGCCTAAGGTAGTGATGGAGAGGCTAGGCCTAGAGATAACCCGACCTTACAAAGATCTGTATTCATTTGACTCTAGCAGAGTAAAATTCCTGGGCCTGATCAAAGACTTATGCGTGAGCCTAAACCAAATTCCTGCTAAGTGTATGGTCATGGATGTTTTGGTGGCAGATGTGCCACCAAAGTATGGCATGCTGCTATCTATATCATGGGGAGCCAAACTGCAGGGAACAATGCAGATGGAAGGCTCATATGCCACTATCCCTATATTTGGCCAACTTAGAAGACTGTATAGAGAATCTCAAATGAAATTCCTAGTCAGTAGCCCCGAGAAACCTGAAAACTCACCACTATACTCTCTACATACGGACCTAGACTCTTTCATCCTCTACAATGACCAATCCTCAGAAGAGCCGAGATCAGATAATGGAAATACAAATGTAGAGCCCATGGATTTCAACATAATGGCTACTCTAGAAGAATACGATGAAGAAGACCATGGGAAAAAAACAGAAAATGTAACTCTGAATGGAACAGAAACAGAACAAAAACAGCAAGCTAGCCACCTCCCTGATCTCCATGCCCATAATGAACCACAAAATGACCCCCCTCCTAGCACAAACCTCACAACTCCACATAATGGAGAACCCAGCTGTAAGGGAGGGGATGAAGATGAAGTAAAAAATGAACCCCTGTGGGAAATGGACTTTGATGGGTGCTGTACTAGGAAAAACGCTAGAGCATGGGTATGGATACGTAACACAGAGAGTAACCACATGGAGAGTCATGCTGTCAATCTGCATTTCAAATGTACAAATAACATTGTAGAATATGAGGCTCTCATTTTGGGCTTAAATCTGTTGAAAAAATTAGGAGCCCGTAGGATAGATGTGAGAGGAGACTCAGAGTTAGTGATCAAACAGGTGAATGGTGAGTATTCAGCAAAACACCCTAGGCTTAGGGCATACAGGAATGATACTCTAGATTTGCTGAAAACGTTTGTTGAATATGAGTTAGTATTCATTCCTAGGGGGCAAAACGCAGTTGCAAATGGATTAGATTGTCTAGCTAGCTCATATCCTAAGGCCCCAGTTGACCAACAAATTATCATTCAGACCAAATTCAGGCCTGCGGTGCTAGACAATGAAAAATACTGGCAGGTTTTCGAAGGAGACAAACAGATTGAGGATTTCCTGATAGGCAGAAATGAGTTTGAATTTTCTGATTCAAACTCCAAATATGATAGCTGCCCAAGCGAGGATCCCCCAGATGAGCAAGAAACACCCTGTAACATAGCAGTAAATTCTTTTTTTGAGCAAACTAGAAATTTTAACGAAAATAGAGAAAATGCAGAAAATGAAGAGGTCGAAGTGCTGCAGGCCAATGACAAGAATATAACCAGAGGCCTGGCACCCTTAGAGGACCTCTTTGATTTCGATGACGTAGAAAAAAAGCCCACAATAGAACATGATGATTTTAATATGGAAGAATGCAACATCAGCACTGAAGAAAAGCCCAAAATGATAAAACTGGCCAAGTCTATACCTGCAGACATGAAAAAGAAATACATAGATCTGTTTAAGGAATTCATTGATGTGTTTGCATGGAGCTATGAAGACTTAAATGCCTATGACACCAATATCATTCAACACAAAATACCCTTGAAAGAAAATCAAAATCCTTTCAGACAAAAGCTTCGAAGAATAAATCCAAAACAATTACCTGCAGTAGAAAAAGAGATTAAGAAAATGTATGAAGCAGGCATAATAGTCCCTATAAGGTTTCTGATTGGGTGTCAAACTTAGTGGCTATAAGGAAGAAAACAGGGGAGATAAGGCTATGCATAGACTTCAGAAACCTCAACAGAGCCTCCTTGAAAGACAACTACCCTTTGCCTAGAATGGAACATATCCTTCAGAAGGTAGTAGGCTCTAAAAGAATCTCCCTACTTGATGGTTTTTCAGGATACAACCAAGTTCTAGTACTCCCAGAAGATCAACTCAAAACAACTTTTACCACTCCATGGGGCACCTTCATGTATGTGAAAATGCCCTTTGGATTGATGAATGATGGAGCTACCTTCCAGAGAGCGATGGACATAGCTTTCTCAGAGGAGATAGGAAACTTCATAGTTATCTACTTGGATGACTTGACTATATTTTCTAAAACTAAAGAAGAACACTTGAAACATCTGAGGAAATTCTTTGAAAAGTGTAGAAGGTACGGCCTATCCTTAAATCCTAAGAAAACTATTTTTGGGCTGCAAGAAGGTAATCTCCTAGGCCACATTATATTTGAGAAAGGGATTAGGATAGACCCACAGTGAGTTGAGGGAATACTTCAAATTTCACATCCAAGAAACATCAAGGAGTTATAGTCCTTCATAGGGAAGATCAACTTCCTTAGGAGGTTCATCCCCAACCTCGCTGAGCACCTTAGAAAAATGACTGAAATGCTAAAGAAAGGTGCAGGAATTAAGTGGACTGTTGAAGCCAAGAAATATTTTGAGTCAGTAAAACTTGCACTCACTCAGGCCCCTGTCCTTATCAGCCATGACTTCTCAAAAGATTTTCTGATCTTTTCATTTGCTTCCCAACACATAATAGCTGCAGTTTTGCTGCAGAAAAATTTAGAAGGTAATGAATAGCCTATAGCTTTCTTCAGCAAAGCCTTAAGAGATGCACCCTTAAAGTACAACATCATGGAAAAGCAGGCCTATGCCTTGATTAAGGCCTTAAAATACTTTAGGGTGTACATTCTGCATTCTCACACCATTTCTTTCGTGCCAAATATAGTGGTCAAAGATATCTTGTCCCAAGACCCTGATGGGAAAAGGGGCAAATGGATTGCTACCATCTTGGAATACGACCTTGAAATAAAACCCACTAAGTTGATCAAAAGTCAAGGCTTGGCCCAGTTAATGGCTGAATCAAACTTGTAGGCCCTTGACATTAACATGATAGATTCCCTAGACGAGCAGGAAGGATTGCCCCATCCAACTGTTGAGGAGCAGTTTTAGAACTCTCCTTGGTATGCTGATATCCTTTACGTGCTCACTAACCTCAATGCCCCTCCAGAACTGTCCAAAACAAAAGCCAGATTCATAAAACTCAAAGCTCAAAATTACTGCATTATGAATAAAAATCTATATTGGAAAAATCCAAATGGCCTTTTACTGAAATGTTTGTCTGAAACTGAAGCTGAAAGAATCAAACAAGAATTCCATGCCGGGGAGTGTGGAGGTCACCTGAGTTGGAAAACCACCACAAATAAGATACTTAGGGCTGGTTACTATTGGCCTACACTATTTAGTGATGTCCATAAAATGATTCTTGCCTGCCACAAATGCCAAATATTTGAGGGCAAAAGAAAGCTCCTTCCCCTCCCTCTGCAACCGATCACCATAGAAGGCCCTTTCATGCAATGGGACCTAGACTTTATAGGAGAAATTCATCCGGCCTCCTCTGGACAACATAAATGGATCCTAACTGCTACAGATTACTTCACTAAATGGATAGAAGCTATACCCACTAGGAATGCCACTGACTCTGTCATCATTAGGTTCCTAGAAGACTTCATCTTATCACGTTTTGGCTGTCCACGGAAAATAATCACTGACAATGTTGTTGCTTTCGGATCCAAATGAATGTTTGATTTCTGTCATAGGTACGAAATAGCACTTGGACATTCAACTGCCTATTACCCCCAGGGTAATGGCCTAGTTGAATCATCAAATAAAAGCCTGGTTACAATCATTAAGAAGCTGTTGGAAGAGAACAAAAGATCATGGCATAAAAAGTTGATACATGCCTTGTGGGCAGACAGGCTCACTACAAAGAAATCTATTGGCATGTCACCCTTTCAGTTGGTTTACGGGACTGAAGCAGTGTTTCCTACTAGTCTTTGATTTCCAGTAATCAAGCTTGTTAAGGAGATCCAATCAGAAGAAAATAGTATGGTAAGGAGAATCAATGAAACTGTCCATCTACAGCAAACAAGAGAGCAGGTTTATAGCAGAGCTGTCAGAATACAGGAAGGCATAAAGAGACAGTTTGACAAAAGAACCAAAGCTTTAGATTTCAAGATTGGAGATAAGGTTCTGAGATGGGATTCAAGAAGAGAGGACAAGGGCAAACATGGTAAATTTGACAGCTTGTGGCAAGGTCCATTTTTCATCCAGGCCACTGTGGGTCCTAATGCATTTTTCTTACAAGAACTTGATGGTACAGAGTTTTTTGGGGGTCCTATCAATGGCAGGATGCTCAAACACTATTTCTGCTAATTTTTCATTTCCAATTTCATTTCCATTGTACATACCATTGCAGTTTTACTTTCAGGAAAATAGAAAAAATGTTCCAAAAAACAGAATGAAGAGAGAGGTTCAGACATGCTCAAAACATGAACCTCTGAAGTAAAAAGCATGGCTAAAACCTGATCAAAATCCGAGCCAAAGGAAGCAGAATATCTGGTCCTAATAAGCTCAAAATCTAGATCAGCAGCGAAAGAAGAACCAGCTCTAATATGCCCAAAACCAGAGCTGAAGCAAAGAAAAGAGGTGACTCAAATATGCTCAAAACCTGAGTCACGAGAAAGAAAGAAGAATGTTTCAAAGTTGCAAAATTCCATGCCTTCATAGTTTTGTCTTCTACAAGTTTATGTCCAGCAAGTCAGACAGTCTAATCCTGGCTTGGCTGTTTTTAAATTTCTTGTCTTAGAATGTAGGAGAAGAAACCTGTTGGACAGTTTAATCCCAACAGGTAGTAGATTAGGTAGAGAGTTGTATGAGGCCAACAGTCTAATCTGGCCTCATGGAGCAATAAGGGTAGATTTAGAATAGGTTTTTTTTTGTTTTGCAAAATAAAATGTAAAGGGTCTGCAAGCTCAAATGCACCCAAAGGGAACAGTTAGGACTACAGTTGGGTAATATTTTGGATGGGAAAATATTTACTGCGATATGTGTGTTTGTGGCATTTAGAAAAACAAAGAAAGAGATGGCTCATGATAAACGAGGCACAGCCTACTCAAAGATCATGTCTGGTTTGCCCAGCATCCTCAAGGAAGCCTCCATCAGAGTGCTTTATTGGCCCCCTATGAAATTCTTGACAAGCAAGCTGGGGGCTATGTCATTTTGGAGACCTTCAAGGAATGCATCTCCCTTGAAGACACATCATCCTTGAGGTCTCTCTGTGCTTTGCCTTTCACCGATCTCTCTTGGTTCTTTCCCCAGGCCATGCATATCTCTTCCTACCCCTTTCGTCTCTCTTTCCCCTTTTTCCTCCTTCTTTCAAGGTTCCCTTTCCCCCCTTCTAATTCTACCATTACCCTCTTAAACTCCCCCCTAAGCCCCCTTTTAATCTCACCCTTGCCCTTTGTTAAACCTTGGCACCTTTTGTTAAGTCCCTATATTAATAGTGTAGCCCCTTATTATGTTAGTGTAGCCCCCCTTATTTTTATTATACCCCTGTAACCCCCATAATGTTATCATTGTGCCGTTACATTATTATTGTTAGGTCGGCTAGGATTACATTGTGGCCCACTAGGATTACATTATGGCCCCATGGACTCATATATATAGAAAGGAGGTTTTGTAAATTGTATCATCCAAGAATTGTTCATCTATGTGATGCATTGGAGGTTGCCCCCTCGAAGTGGCTTATTTCTAAGGCGTTCATATCTCTTTTCTTCTATTTCTGGAGCTGGTTACACAACATTTGGTATCAGAGCTTGGGATTCTAGGGTTTCGCTGCTCCAAACAGGTCATCGTGGCATTTTCGCTATTACTTGTTTTCTACGAAGTTTCAGAAGCTGAAATTTTTAGGGTGCGAAGCTGAAATCCTGAGGAAGAGTGTCTAAACATTTCAGAGCTTGGTTCACAATATTTTCGGAGATATCATATATGGAAGTTAGGTATTTTTTCAAGCTCCTAAACAGGTAATCGTGGAATTTTCGCTATAATTTTTTTTCTACGAAGGTTCAGAATCTGAAATTCGTATGGTACGAAGCTGAAATCCTGAGGAAATTCGTCAAAAAATTTCAGAGCTTGGTTCGTAATATTTTTGGAGATATGATCTGTGGAAGGTAGTGCTTTTTTAGGCTCCTGAATTTCATCTCAAAGAGGTGATCGTGGGAAAAGTTCAATAACTCTCTCTCTGGGCAGTGGATTTGAGTGCCGTAAAAAGTGGTCACAATTACACGGACTGTAGTTTCTTATATATCAATTTCAGAGACAAAGGATGAAACAGTGACACGTGGCAAGTCGTACAAGTTCACTCTACTGAACCAGTCCATAATTAGGTCATTGTGGGAGATTGGACACAAATTTGTCTTGGAGAATCAAAATTAGGTCAGACCTGTGGCATTCGAAATATAATTCAGCAAGCTACGTTGGTACCAAAATTAAAATATTGAAGTGCTACAATCGCAGAGATAATCTAATTTCAATATCGAGCTCCTCAAAAGCAAGAAAAAGGTGTGTATTTTTCCGAATTTCATAAGTCTTGTTTGAAGAATCAATTTGAATTGATTCCAAGGGCATATTTTAGAATTTTTATCAGTATTGGGTTCCATAATGCCTCCAAAAAATAATTCCATACCCATTAATCCCTCAAAAAACTATACTATGACGCATGAAGAGGAAGAGTTACAGTATGAGATATCAAAATTACGGTACCAAGTGCAACAAGTTTCAATGTTACGAAGAGCAATTGAAGATGAAATAGATGGTTTAAAAGAAGAAATGGAGGCTAAATTGGATGGTTTGAAGGATCAAATAATATCAAATATGGATGATAAGTTAATGGAAGATCACATCGAGCATCAACAACAAGTTCTCCAACTCTCAAAGGATAACCCAACTTTGGTGCAGAATCTAATGAAACAACAGGAAGATCAACATGACATCGAAAGAAGATTCTATGAAACGATCAACAAAACAAGAACTAGAGCAAGTACGATCAATTTGAGAGTATCTCGACAGAACACGGAAGAAACTTTCCTGTGAGAATATTTCACAGGGAGGACAGAATTTTATACAAAAGCATCAGAGAAATAATCAGGCGTTGGGGACAACACTTGTTTGAAGAGAGAGGGCATGTTAAGTCCCTACCTTAATAATTAGCCCCTTATTATGTTGGTGTAGCCCCCATATTTTGTTCTGCCCTTGTAACCCCCATTTTGTTATTATTGTGCCCTTAAATTATTATTGTTAGGTCGGATAGGATTACATTGTGGCCCACTAGGATTACATTATGGCCCCATGGACTCCTATATATAGAAAGGAGGTTTCATAAATTGTATCATCCAAGAATTGTTCATTTATGTAATGTATTGGAGGTTTCCCCCTCGAAGTGGCTTATTTATAAGGCGTTGATATCTCTTTTCTTCTTCACAGAGCTAGTTACATGTACCTTTTTATTCCCCCTATCGTTGCCCATCCTAAGATGTGGATGCATGAAAATGGTTTGCAAACACTTTATTATGTTGAGCCTAGCCCCTTTCGCAATTAGCCCCCGCACTTTTTTCCCATGAGTCCTAGCGCCGTGACCAATGCTAAATCTGTCGGGTGCTTAGCTCCCCCAAACCTTTCTCCGTGCTAAAATCATCAAAAAGCCTTTATAAACGTGCATTGGTGGCGCGCTGGCGGCATGTGGTGGTGCATGGGCGGAGCCACCACAAAAATGGTGGTTAAGGGGGCTGCCATTTGCCCGTACAGACCAAATGAGGTGAGGCCCCGTAGTACATATTGGCCGTTGATCGGCGGTCAAACCCCGATCGACTGGTCAACTACGGGGGGTTCACATCCTGTTAAACTCCGCGCTGGTCGACCTCACATACTCCGTCGATCTGTTCAAACTTGCTGCCGAGTTAACCCTGCACTATTCAGATCTCTGCCGTCCAATTAATATATGATCCAATGGCGCGGAGCGCGCCCGAAATGGTGGTCCCCACTCCACGCGTTGTTTTTCAAAACTGCCTGGTTTATTCCGAACCACTTTCCGCGTGCTGGCAGTTTTTCCCAGAGGACCAGGGATTCCACCCATCGTTTGACACCTGTCTTTGGTACGGCAGCAAAACCACTGGCGCAGTATGTCGGTCCGAAATCATGTGGCGGAATCTATCTGGTAATCCGATCCAAGCGCTTCATCTCCTGAGTGGCAATTCATCGAGCTGGCCTCCCGTTAGCCTACCTCCTTCGTATCTTGGGTCCACATTCCGTCGTGTTTCTGCCGTAGATCTCCACCCCATCGACGGTCTAGATTCATCCGTTCGTCGTTGACTATTCCGTGGTCTCCCGGTCCCGCCGTGTCACGTCCACGTGTACACCCCGTACATTCTCCGTTTCCATCACTATATCTTTGGTTTTTTCGTGTTTTCTTTAATGTTTTCATTCGTCTATTACGTGTATTCGCTCTGTGTTTCATTATTCCTCCACCAGAGCATTTTGTCATCGTTTTTCGCGATTTATCCCCAGTTCTCTGTCTACATGGCTATTGTCCATGACCACATCTTTTCCTTGCCGCCTTCATCATCCCTGTCCATGGTTTTCCTCACAGGTGGGTTGTTTTGCAAGGTTTTCAATGGTGAATGTCCACCATAATTGCAGAACCTCTGTTACAGTGACGGAGAAGTCGATGAAGGTCGTCTTCAGCGGTTGAATTTATGAGAGATGGCCCGGGAAGGTAAAGACAAGACTGTCATTTAAGGAACAGGCCTAAAACTCTGTGGAAAGTCCTCCGGTGCCATTAAAGCTCAAGCTAACTTGTCAGAGACAGAAATGAAGCAGCAGAGTATTACAGGACAGCAGAAAGCTCAAGGAAAGAAACAGAAGACTTTAGAGCTCCTTTAGGACAGTCAAATATTATTAGCTCTTAATAATATTTGGACTATAAACATTATCTTATCCTCTTGGAGCACTTCAGTTTGATGCTTGGATGTGGCACATGTAGCTGACAGAAGGAAATACGCTTTTCCTAAGGGTTAGTTGAGCTATTGGTAGATGTAATTTAGCTAGAACCTGGCGGCGTATTTGTGAGTTGATATATTTCATTGTGGAGCAAATTATTAACTTAAAGGAACTAGTTGTATTTAGTCTAACTCGAAAAATACACTAGTCTTGAGTGGTGTGAATTAATTAATAATTACCCCACTAATTATTAACTCATAATTCAACTAAAGAACACATCAGTTAACTGCAATGCATGGACAGTTCAGTGGAGACCAGTGTTAGAGGTGGGTGAAAGGGTGAGTTTGCTATCATTTGTGACTATTGGCTGTGCATGAGATTTGCACACACATTAATGGAGATTTCCAATGAGGATTGCGCAGTTGGAGCTAGTGGGATTCAAACTTGGATCTCATTCATTACTCACTTGGATTTCGCAGTAGAGGCAGGCATACTTGTGGAGAAGATTTGAACCTGTGACTTGTTCATCTTCATAACTAGTTTTGTGTGTAGCATTGAGATAGTGCTGAGAGCTGTGAGAGCTTTGTGCGATGTATTGTTACATGTTCTCTATCATTATAATATGCAGATAGTTGGGGGTTTTCAGCTATTGCTTTCCCCATTACATCCTGTGTTGATATGTGTGCTTGATTATGTTTTAATGAGCGCATGCGACTGCTTTCTATTTCTGCATATTGATGATCAATTGTAGAAGAGGTTATGTGTTATGCATGAATTCGAATTAGTGTGTGACCAGGATAATCTCGGTGAATAAATCATCATTATTCAGCAAATTTCTACATGGGGAAGAATCCGCTGTGACCACTTGGGAGACTGTTGGCACCTTCCAGCACCACATAAAACCTTCAGTATTTCTCTCATTATGATGATGATCATGATCCTATTTGGTGATATTATTCTTGCCTATATGGGGAGCATGATTGGAGGAGGAAAAATTGGAGTGGGTGTGTTCTTGGGGGAGGAGCATCCCCACACTTTCTGCATTACATGCTCTATGGGAGCATGGGAAGAGAAATGGCCTCTACAAAAACATCTTTGTTTCTTAATGAGGAGGGCCATGAGATGGATGGGGTGACATATGGTGGTAATTCCTTGTCCATCATGTATGAGATGGTTTGGGCCAGCTTGACTCACAATGTTGGGAGAGGGACCTTTGGAGGTCTAGTTTCCTCCCTGCCATTGGAGGGAAACATTGTGGCAGCCCAAGATCAGCAAATTCTCTACACTTATCTTAAGCAGAGGGGAAGACAGTGTGGGGTAGGATATCATGCCTACCATATTCATATTTTCAGCCCACCTATTTTGCATGAGCTCAAGGTGGAAGAGATCCTTCATGAGTTGCCAATCTAGAAGGTGACTCATTTTGTTTGGTTGATAGCTTGGGGAGGAGATTTTCAAATGGGGATGATTAATCCCAATCTTTATAAG
>JAXQQM020086478.1:0-28772 GCA_034641835.2 Pinus albicaulis | reverse complement strand
AGCCTTGGGTTTTGCCATCTAAACTTGCATCCGCCCGATAAATATTCCTCTGGCACATAATTTGCATAATGATTGTTGTAGTTTTGTTAACTGAGGTAATTAACGAACAGATTTGGATAGCTAAGTTGTCAGATATAGAGACTCTGACAAAAGATATAGGAAAAATCCAAATATGACAATGACATTTTATTCCTTCTGAACAAATATCATAAAATTTACCTTCACTGCGATGACCACTAGTATTCGAGAGATGCTTGGACTTTGACCGAACCAGATAGACAAGACATTCATGGAAAATATTATGAATTTCCCCTATGGTTTTATAGATTTGCAAACAAGGTATTTTCAAGATGTTCCCCTGCCTAAAATAGACGAGGCATTCAAACAGACAATAGAGGCCCCAATTATTCCCTAATTCATTTATATTATCCAAAAAAAGGTGGAAACATGTGCAAAAACACTTTCCAGAATCCTCAAACGAGGTTGCTTCCCCAATAAGCCTAGATTCAACTCCATGCATCTAGAAATTATAATAATTTGAAAACAATTTCAATTTACCATCAGAGTTAAACTTGCATGCATGCTTGAAATACATGGAGGTTATGAAATAGAACTCCTTGATGCTACAGGTGTCATGAAAACAAGGTTGAATGGCTTCCTCTAATACTAAGAAATTTGAATTCTTGACCTTTAGACTGTTGATTTCCAAATGCATTCCACACATTTTGAATCCTTCTCTATCCCGGCTCATCTGCAAATTAATAACTAGAAATGTAATGTTGGAATAGAGAGTTACATACCCCTGAACCCACAGTGGAAGCCTCTGAATAATGTCTGCACTAGTACCTGGCCTGAAATCGCTGTGCCTCCTTCTTTGAAATGTTTTATGCATATTCCCCTGTTGCCTCCTTAAGCTTTTCTTATTTTTCATATTCTGATGCTCTCCTGACAATCCAACATGTCTTAATAAATGTGGCATCATTTCAAATAATGCCGCATACCTGGTGATATGCATGCTGACTGAGTTCTCATGCATGAACCATTGTCCGATTAGTGAGATCACCTTCCACCTGCCTTGTGGCACTTAACAGCAAGGACCCTAATTGGGGGGCTACTATTTGCTGCATTAGATGATAGAATTTGCAAAATTAGAATTTGATTTTGTATCTCTTGAGCTTTGAGTTTATGGTGGTTTTTATTAGCCCTCTAAGCTAGAGAAAGTTGTAATTTATGACCTTGTTGAAGACATGGTTGGTCTATTGGATGCCTTGGATATTGAGAAGGAAACTATATGTTTGGACATACAATGAAATCCAGAGAATATGTACTACTCGGTTGGTGAAAATGTTCATTGTAACTACTTTTATTTCGCATAAGTTGTGATTGAGAAACGATGTTTCTAGATTCAGTCTTTGAATTATTTCGCAAATGAATTAATGTCAATTAAAATGTTAGCGGAAAAGTCAATATATTGTATTTTAGTGCAAGGATGGTCATTCAACTACTATGATGAGAATAATATAATATGTTATCCACGAAAACTTGTTAGGAGTTTCTCAAGAATAAGAATATGAATAATATTCCAACTATGAATCAGATCATTAATTTGCTAAATTTGCTAGGAAGTTGGAAAGGGGATTTGAAAAATATAAAGGAAAACTCCCCTTCAAAAATTTTGATTGTGGAAGGGTTGGAAATTTTTCATTAAGAATATTTATGTGTTTCCCTTAACCATTATTTTTTGAAGTTTTGGTTATGATTTGTGTGGATAAGTCCTCGAATCTTTAAGGAACGTTTGTGGATCACTGAATCTGAAATTTGTGGGAGAACAATAAACACAATCCCCAGTGTCCACATCCTGACTATATAAGGTATTATTCTGACAATGAAGAAGGGAACCACTCAAATGTATTCGAGCACCATTAGATTGAGGACACAGTTCTTTCAATTTCCCCGTCACTTCCTTCATGCAATGTGAGTAGTCACTGGCATTCAAATAGTTCTGATTTCTATCATGGCAAAAATTTGCATCAACTACTTATTATAGAGATGGGATGCTTGAAACAAAGAAGCTGGTGCGAACTTTTTCCATAATAGAAATCTGACAGCATAGATGGGGTTTTTAATTTATTGGTTATACCCTTCTTAATAACGTGGGTTTCAATATTCAGTTTTTATATCAAAGAAAGCATTGGAAGGGGCTTCAAATAAATTGGATAGGGGAATAAAATTAAGCAATGCTCACAATTTATTCATCAAACATGGTATTAGTTTTCTATGTTGATTTCCTTCGTATGTAAATAATATATATTGTTTCTTGTCCAGTTTTTGCAACAACAAAATTAAGTTGATAGAGATGAAACTATGTTTGATCTTGAGGAAAGAAAAATAATTGTCTTGGAATGGCTAAAGGCAACATCAAGGAATGGCAAAGAAATTTGTGGAGGAGGCAGTTGCATTCGCATAGGAGCGAGTGCATGAAAATTATAACTCACACCAACCATCTCACGTGATGTTCTCACTAGAAAATGCATCGCTCACTTAGGTAAGGAACATGCCAAATACTATGAAGATATGGAACGTCGATTGAATAATGATGCCATAACGTCATTGGGATAGAGATAAGAGGTTAAGGAATAAATGATTTATTTTTTTCAAAGTAGGATAATGAATCACCATGTGGGATAAGCTACGATCCTCATATGGGGCAGGGTTGTTCTACCAAAAATATGACTTCGTAAGAGCATTTCTTAGTCTCTAGATGGTATTTTGAAATTTCCATTTGATGGTTATACTATTAGGACATGTGTAGTCTTTTAACCATTCCTCTATTATGGCCCTTGAAACTGACACATAATATATGGTTTCCTTATTTTCACTATTCCTCTATTTTTCAACACTTTTGCATCATTTTCTCACGCAGATAAGGAACATGCCAAATACTATGAATATATGGGCTATTCATTCAAGAGTATTTCCACCAATTCAGTCACATGGAGAGAAGACAGAAAGGAAGAAAGGTCTTCTGGTTTGGAAAATTTAACATTCAAGGGGGTGGCTCCTGATGTATGCATATAAAATGACCATACAGAGTCTAAGTGAAAAAGCTTCATAGTTATATGGCATATCATACATATATTGCAAAAGGTAGTATCTCATGTTGTTTCTTTGGTAGAAAAAACCACAATTATGGTAACCATTGGTGTAATTGTTATTACATTGAATAATGTGGGTAAGAATAAGATAATCATATGAAATATTCATAAATATCATTTTGACCCTTCATCGCGTGCTCTTTCCTCCCAACCAACTCGGTAGAAACTCCATTTTTTGGAAGAATTACAACCTGGAAACATTACATCTCATAATGCTAGTATAGATCCTTGTTGCTAATAAGGTTTTGCGGAAAAATAAATGAGGTTCTAGAAAGAAAATCCTTTGAAATATAAAAAAAAATATCAGATGATAGAACTTCCAGGAAATATCACACAATATTTCAAATGATAGAAATTGTAGGAAAATATTGGAACTGAAGAAACGTAGACATGAAGATATGAAAATATTGAACGAATCAGCTACCTGTAAAACTCAAGAGAAATATAAGATATTTGCAACAATAGTATAGATTGTTCACTAAAAAATGCAGTTTCTCTCTTTCCCTGAAAAGAGGAAAATTTTGTGATTTATTCCATTGTATTTGATGATTATGTCTAATAAACTATAAATCCAATTTCATATTATGTTTTCATGTTGTTTAATTGAATTATTGTTATTTTTTCATGTTGTCTAATTGAATTCTTCTAAAGTTGTCTATTTAGATAGGTGGCCATTTATTCTGGCTCATTTGTGACTTACAAGGTGGAGAATTCCAAAAAAATCTTACAACTTTCAAATCAAGGTTAATATCAAAATCAAAGTCTTTGTGCTTGCACAAGTTTTTTTTTAAACAAAAATGGATAACAAAGATGTGTATTAATGCAAAATAAAATTCCAACATGGTGTTAGATTGCTGGTTTATTGGTTTATGGATTTGATACTTTATTTAGATAAGTTATTTTTTATTGAGTTAAAAATAGGAGTTGCATTATTATGGACATTACAAAGATTATGCCATTATGTATCAAGAATTATTTTTAAATCAATGTTTGTCTATTCAATTTCAATGACTTCCATAATTTCTTATACAGTTATTTAAATGGATCTAGCTCATTGGAAAAATAAGTGTCTTATAAGTAGCAAGTTGGTGGTTTGATTCCATTGTACCCTAACAAGAATCGTTTAATAACATTGTAGTTTATTTTAAATTAAATACTTTTTATATTTATCTATTTCAATTGTGAGATATTTTTCTGGTAATATTGTATTGACGTTAAATATAATTTTTTATTTTCTCTAAAAAGACAATATTTGGGATTAAAGACATATTGTCTTTATAAAGACAATATTATTTAATCTCAACTATTGTATCTCGAGAGAAAAAAGAATTTTTTTCTGAAAAGACAATAATGCTTGTGGTATATATTTTCTTCATAGAGACAATATTTTGAGACAGTAATTTGAGATAGTGGCTTAAAGAAAATCTTTAAGACAATACACAACTTTTATTTTGCCTCAAGTTAAGACAATTTAACAAAAAATTGTCTCAAATTTTGTCTTTAAATCCCTTTATATGTAGTAGTGTATATTGTGTTTATAGAAAGAATTTTTTAAGACAATAGTTTGAGACACTTTCTTAAAGATAATTTACAATTTTTTTTAATCTCAAATTAAGACAATTTGCTCATAAAATATTTTAAATATTGTCTAAAAACACCCCTCTCTATAATATTATGTCCTTGGTTATGATTCTTGTATTTGAAACACTTTAAAATTATTATATGTGCTATCCAGTATGCACATAAATTTGTACTACTACTCCGTTGATATGGAATTGTCTCTCGATTCTAGGGAGTAGTTGATTAAAATGACACATCTATGAATTTCCTGAATGTCTATACATGATGTGTATTCAAGTTATTGAATACACTGAATTTTTACAAATTTAGTATATTTCATGGATGCCATTCCTCTTATGGGTTATAGTTATGGTGCATTTCTGTTTTTATTTTTCTCAGAAAAATCGCTATAATCATATACGTTTGTTATACTTTGTGAATATATTTATTTTAATACGATGTATGACCATAGTTTACAAAAATTCCGAATTGAATTAGAATATAACTTCAAAATTTACGTAACTTGATTAACATATGGTTCGTTCTTGGGTGAATTTTATTTCGTGATATTTAGTTTCACTATTTGTTTTAAACAAAAGATTTGTTTTCTCGAATTTTATTCTGCTAATAGAACTCGGTAAATTACACAATATATACTGTGTCTACTGTGTCTCTTTTTGATGATTCATTGTTCAGCTCTTATATATTTGATAACTGTCTTAGGAATATATATTTTTCCTACATGTTGTCACCATTGATTAATTCATATTGTTATTCAAAGTTGAATGTAATATTTTCATGACGGTAAGTTTCTAGTCTCTCTACTGAATGAGTTGTGTTGCCTAGTTCGTATTAAAACTAAACCATTCCAGCATCGGCTCTGAATTGAGTTGAATGAACCACATTGAAAATTAGTAGTGTGGTTTCCTTTCATACTTTCTCCACTACACTCAATATCTATTGTGATAATGGAATTTGAGCAACACAGTTGCTATTTATTATTCCACTTTTACTAATAGTTTTCATAGTTGCTAACAAATTTCCTTACGTTTTCCATCTAGTTCCTGTCTTTATGTTATAATAATATTTCTCTTCTCACGACTATTACCATAAACCCCAAACTCATTCAAACGTTGATATGGGGAAAGTATACTAGCACGATCACATTTATCAATGTGGTTGATATATGCGGATAGACTTATATGAAATATATTTACAACCACATTCACTAATGTGTTTGATATACGCGAATAGACCTCTATGCAACACCCACCACATATATTTTACCAAAATAGTCATTATACATTTATGAATATAATTACCAATATATCTTATATATCTACTTGTAATATATTAATAATATAAACTATATTAATACTATATATTAAAATAATATATATATATATATATATATATATATATATATTGATAATAAAATATAAAATAATAAAATATTGTTAAATTTTTTCAATACATTAATAGTTATATTTAAAAATATACTAAAATTAAAATATAACATAATACTAGTATTTTATTACTATTTATAATAAGTGTATATCTCTTAAAAATATACAAAGGGATTATTAATATTGTAATCCAAAAGAACTAATAATCCCAATGGTCTAATATTATAAACCCAAGGGGAGAATATTAAAAATTTAAGAGATCAACAAGCCCAAGGGATCCATATTAAAAAGAGAACAGATTAATAAAGACTGGGAATTAATATTTTAAATACAAATGAATGATAAATTCACATGACTATTAATATTATAAACCGAAGATAAGAATCAACTTTAGGGATTGTTAATATTATAAAACCAATGAATTAAAAATATAAAGGATTAATAAAAAAATGGATTGATATTAAAAACCCAAGGAAATAATAAACCCAAAGGATCAATAAAGCCAAGGGATTAATATTAAAAAGACAAGAAATTAATAAACTCCAAGAATTAATATTTTATACTGAAAAACCTAGGATATTAATACCATAATAATCAATATTTAAACTCAAAAGATTAATAAACCAAAGGTGTTATTAATATTATAAACCAAAAGAACAAATAAATGCAAGGGTTTAATATTATAAACCAAAGGAATCGATGAACCCAGTGGATAAATATTAAAAACATACACGACCAATAAGTCCAAGGGATCAATATTAAAAACACAAAAGATTACTAAACCCTAAGAATATTTTTTTTTAACTCAAAAACCTAAGCAATTAATAAACCCTAATAATTAATATTTTAAATTAAAGATATTAATAAAACCAAGACATTATTAATATTATAAACCAAAAGAAGAGGGTTTAATACTATAAACAAAAGTAATTGGTCAACCTAAGGATAAATATTAATATTATAAACCAAGAAATTAATAAACTCTAATAATTAATATCTTAAACTCAAAATATTAATAAACGCTAATAATTAATATTTTAAACTCAAGATATTAATAAACCCAAGAGATTATTAATATTATAAACAAAAAGAACTAATAAAGCTAAGGATTGGATATTACAAACCAAAGGAATGGGTAAACCCAAGGGATAAATATTAAAGACATAAGTGATCAATAAGGCCAAGGGATCAAATATTAAAAACACAAGAGATTAAAAAACCCTAAGAATTAATATTTTTAACTCCAAAACCTAAGAAATTAATAGACCCTAAGAATTAATATTTTTATCTCAAGAGATTGTAAGACCCAAGTGTGGTTTAATATTATAAATGAAAAGAAATAATAAAAAAAGTGTTTTATGTGATAAACCCAATGAATTTGTGAACCCAATGGACAAATATTAAAAACCTAAGGGATAAATAAGGCGAAGGAATCAATACAAAAAACATAAGAGATTAATAAAGCCCGCAAATTAATATCTTAAAAAAATGGTTTGATAAACTCACATAATTATTAATATTATAAACTCAAGGAAATAATATTAAATTTAAGAGATTAATATTATAAACCTCAAGTATATAAAAACCTTTAGATAAATACTATAAACCGTAAAATAAACATGGTTGAGCATGTTTGACATAAAAATTGAGACAATTATTGTCATAATGCGACGTTGGACAAAGAATGACAATGATTTGCCATGGTTGATTTTCATATTGAGACAATATTTGTCACTATGTGACATTCTACCATGGAAGTCCTTGATTGACTATGACTAACTATGATTAACAATGGTAGCCCATGGTTGATTTTCATATAGAGAATGTTTTTCATAATGTCACATTGGACCATGTATTAATATTAAAGTGTATGACTAATATTTAATGCCTAATATTACCAACCCAAAGAATTAGGAAACTCAAGGGATTAATAAACCCTAATAATTAATATCTTAAACTCAAAATGTAAGAAATGAATAAACTCTGAGAATTAATAATTTAAACTAAATAAATTAATAAACTAAAGCTATTATGAATATTATAAACAAAAAGAACTAATAAAATGAAGGGTTTAATATTATAAAACAAAGGAATTGGTGGACCCAAGGGATAACTATTAATATTATAAACCAAGAAATTAATAAAGCATAAGAATTACTATTTTAAAGTGAAGATATTAATAAACCCTAAGACTTAATATTTTAAAATTAATAAACTCAAGGGGTTATTAATATTATAAACCAAAATAATAAACTCAAGGGTTTAATAAGGCCAAGGGATCAACATTAAAAACACAAGAGATCAATAAACCCTAAAAATCAATATTATGAACAGAAATATTATAATACCCAATGTTATAAACTGTAAATATTAAACACAATATTAACGCCTAATTATAAAAACTATATATTAGAATCTATATTATAACCTAACATATTACACCATAATGTAAATCATAATATTAAAACTCAAAATATTAATAAATTGAATGGATTATTAATATTATAAGCCAAAATAACTAATAAACACAAGGGTTTAATATTCTAAACCAAAGGTATTTGTGAAACGAGGATATAAATATTAAAAACCTACATTATCATTAAGGTCGAGGGATCAATATTAAAATAAAAAAGATTATTAAACCCTAAGAATAATTTTTTTAAACCAAAAAACCTAAGAAATTAATAAACCCTAATAATTGATATTTTAAATTAAATAGATTAATAAACCCAATACATTATTAATATTATAAACCAAAAGAAGTAGTAAACCCGAGGGTTTAATATTATAAACGAAAGTAATTGGTGAACCCAAGGGATAAATATTAATATTATAAACCAATAAATTAACACACCCTAATAATTAATATTTTGAACTCAAGAGATTAAAAAACCTTAAGAATCAATATTTTAAACTCAAGAGATTAATAAACCAAGGGGTTATTAATATTTTAAACATAAAGAACTAATAACACCAAGGTTTTGATATTAGAAACCAAAGGAATTGGTGAATCAAAGGGATAAATATTAAAAATCTAAGGGATCAGTAATGCCAATGGATCAATATTAAAAACACAACAGATTAATAAAGCCTAAGAATTAGTATTTTTATCTCAAAAACCTAAGAAATTCAATACCGTAAGAATTAATATTTTTAACTCAAGAGATTCTTAGATCCAAGAGTGGTTTAATATTATAAATGAAAAAAATTAATAAACCCAGCGGATTTATATTATAAACGCAAGGGATAAATATTAAAAACTTAATTAGTCAATAAGACGAAGGGATCAATATGAAAAACATAAGAGATTAATAAACCCTAAAAATTAATATCTTAAACAAAAAGGTTTGATAAGCTCACATGATTATTAATATTATATACTCGAGGGAATAATATTAAACCTAAGATATTAATATTATAAACCTCAAGTATATAAAAACCTTTTGATAAATATTATAAACTTGAACTATAGAAAAATATTTAGATAAATACTATAAATCATAAAATAAACATGGTTAAGTATGCTTGATTTAAACATTGAGACAATTGTTGTCACAATGCGACATTGGGTGAAGAATGATCATGGTTTTCCATGGGTGATTTTCATATTGAGGCAATATTTGTCACAATGTGACACTCGACCATGGAAGACCTTCATTGACTTTAACTAACTATGATTAACAATGGTAGCCCATGGCTGGTTTTAATATTGAGACAATGTTTTTCATAATGTGACATTGGACCATGCATTAATATTAAAGTGTAAGACTAATATTTAACACCTAATATTAGCAACCCAAAGAATTAGAAAACTCAAGGGATTAATAAACCCTAATAACTAATATCTTAAACTTAAAACATAAGAAATGAATAAACCCTAAGAATTAATAATTTAAAGTGAAGAGACTAATAAACCAAAGGGATTATTAATATTATAAACCAAGAAATTAGTAAAGAAAAATAATTAATATTTTAAACTTAAGAGATTAATAAACCCCAAGACTTAATATTTTAAACTTAAGTGATTAATAAACCCTAAGGGGTTATTAATATTATAAACCAACATAATAAACCCAAGGGTTTAATATTACAAATCAAAGGAATTGGTGAAACCAAGAGATAAATATTAAAGACCTAAGGGATCAATAAGGTGAGGGGATAAATATTAAAAACACAAGAGATCAATAAAACCTATGAATCAATATTATGACCCAAAATATTATAATCCCCAATGCTATAAACTCTAAATATTAAACACAATCTTATAAACCCTAATATTAAACCCAAATATTATAAACCCAATATTAACCCCTAATTATAAACAATATATATAAGAATCTATATTATAACCCAACATATTACGTCACAATGTAAATCATAATATTAAGACTCAAAAGATTAATAAACCCAAGGTATTATTAATATTATAAACCAAAGAACTAATAAATGCAAGGGTTTAATATTATAAACCAAAGGAATCAGTGAACCGAGGGGATAAATATTAAAAACCTTCATGATAAATAAGGCCAAGGGATCAATATTAAAAACAAAAAAGATTATTAAACCCTAAGAATAAAATTTTTAAAAATAAAAGCCTAAGAAATTAATAAACCCTAATAATTAATATTTTAAATTAAATAGATTTTTAAACCAAAGACATTATTAATATTATAAACCAAAAGAAGTAATAAACTCAAGGGTTAGTATTAAAAACAAAATTAATTGGTGAAATCAAGGGATAAATATTAATATTATAAACCAATAAATTAATACACCCTAAGAATTAATATTTTAAACTCAAGATATTAATAATCCCAAGGGGTTATTTATATGATAAACATAAAGAACTAATAACACCAAGGGTTTGATTTTACAAACCAAAGGAATTGGTGAACCAAAGGGATAAATATTAAAAACGTAAGGGATCAATCAGGTCAAGGGATCAATATTAAAAGCACAAGAGATTAATAAAGATTAAGAATTTATATTTTTTTCTCAAAAACTAAGAAATTAATAAACCTAAGAATTAATATTTTTAACTCAAGAGATGCTAAGACCGAAGGGTGGAATAATATTATGAATGAAAGGAACTAATAAACGCAAGGGTTTTATATTATAAACCACAAGAATTAGTGAACCCAAAGGATAAATATTAAAAACCTAAGGGACCAATAAGGTGAAGCGATCAATACGAAAAACATAAGAGAGTAATAAAGCCTAAACATTAATATCTTAAACAAAAAGGTTTGATAAACTCACATGATTATTAATATTATAAACTTAAGGGAATAATATTATACCTAAGATATTAATATTATAAAACTAAAGTATATGAAAACCTTTATATACATATTCTAAACCTCAATTATACAAAAATATTTAGATAAATATTATAAACTGTAAAATAAACATGGTTGAGCATGCTTGATGTAAACATTCAGACAATTATTGTCACAATGCGACGTTGGATGAAGAATGACCATGGTTTGCCATGGTTAGTTTTAATATTAAGAAAATCTTTGTCACAATGTGACATTCGAGCATGGAAGACCTTCATTGACTACGACTAACTATGATTAACAATGGTAGCCCATGGCTGATTTTCATATTGAGACAATGTTTTTCATAACGTGACATTGGACCATGCATTAATATTAAACTGTGAGACTAATATTTAGCGTCTAATATTACCAAACCAAAGAATTGGAAACTCGAGGGATGAATAAACCCTAATAATTAATACCTTAAACTAAAAACCTAAGAAATTAATAAACCCTACAAATTAATAATTTAAAATGAAGAGATTAATAAACTGAAGAGATTATTAATAATATAGACCAAATGAACTAATAAACCTAAGGGTTTAATATTATAAACCAAAGGAATTGGTGAACCGAAGGGATAAATATTAATATTATAAACCAAGAAATTAATAAAGCATAAGAACTAATACTTTAAAATAAAGAGATTAATAAACCATAAGAATTAATATTTTAAACTCTAAGAGATTAATAAACCTAAGGGGTTATTAATATTATAAACCAAATGAACTAATAAACCTCAAGGATTTAAATTACAAACCGAGGATATTCATGAACCCAAGAGATAAATATTAAATACATAAGGGATCAATAAGTCCAAGGGATCAATATTAAAAACACAAGATAACAATAAACCCTAAGAATCAATATTATGAACTGAAATATTATAATCCCTGATGTTATAAACTCTAAATATTAAACACAATATTATAAACCCTAATATTAAACCCAAATATTATAAACGCAATATTAAAGCCTAATTATAAGCCCCATATATTAGAATATATATTATAACCCAACATATTACTCCATAACGTAAATAATAATATTAAAACCAAATATTATAAGCCCTATATATATAGAAACTTAATATTATAAACTGTAATATTAAAACAAATATTATAAGACTTATTATTAAACTCAATAATATAGACTTTCATATTATACCGAATAATTGTCTCAATTACGACAATAATTGTCTCAACGTTTAACCACACTTCATGAGGTTTCATCTTCGCTCACCTTGCAGACTTTTATATAAATATTTTAATTAATATATCGTCAAGTATTTTATTTAATGTTATTAAATGCTTTAATTAATTAATTAATTAATGTTAATGTTGTAATTAATTAATATTAATGTTAATTATTGTTTTAATAGTTTAATTAATTAACGTTGTATTAATTCATTTCTTTAAACATATTTGAATTAATTTTATTAAACATTTTTAAATAAATATTTTAATTAATATATTGTCAAAAATTTTAATTAATATTTTAAACTTAAAAGCATTTAAGTATAATTCCAACATCTTATTATTATTATTATTATTATTATTATTAACTAAATCTCAATATATTCATGTTTAGATATATTTAAATAATGTAATTAAATATAATAATGACATATTAATGATTTAATTAATATGTCAATGTAATAATGGAAATATAATAATTATTTCACTTTATTATTAATTAATATTAATATAATTTTTTCCAGATTTTTGAATTAATCTTTATTGTTATTAAACATTTTTTTATACAAAAGTTTTAATTACATATTGTAAAATGTTTTAATTAATGCTATTAATTAGTATTTTACTTAATAATGTTTAATGCTCCAATTTATTAATATTTTAATGTTTAAATTATTTAATGTATATTAATTATGGATTGTATTAAAATACAATTTACTCATTGAAGTGATCAAGTAGATTTTTTTAATGGTTACAAGGTTAAAATATTATTAAAATAGATTCTAAATTTATTATTATTATTATTATTATTTTATATAATAATAATAATAATTTAATAATATAATTGTATTAATAATAATTATTAATTATTATATTAATAATTATTAATATAATTTAATAGAGGATGATGGGCTTGCTGGACTTCTTTGTCTGCCTGGTGGGTAGCTGGCTAACTTTTTTAAAATCTAGATTTTCTATTAAATCTATCTTTTTTTTATTAATGCTGCCCTTTTTATGAAATATAGATTTTATATTAAATCTATCAATTCTATCAAACCTAGCTTTTCTATTATATATATATATATATATATATATATATATATAAATCAAATATAGCTTCTCTCTTAAATCTATTTTTATGGAAAGCGAGCTTTTATATTTCCATCTTTTTTGAATTCTAGCTTTTCTTTTTCTATATTTTTTGAAATATAGGTTTTCTAGCTTTACTATTATTTCTAAAATCTAGTTTTTCTATGAAATCTATATTTTTTTATGAAAATATGTTTTTCTGTTATTTCTAAAATCTACATTTTCTATTGAATCTATATTTTTTGAAATATAGTTTTTCTATTAAATTTACCTTTTTTTAAATCTAGTTTTTCTATTAAATTTATCTTTTTTGAAATCTAGGTTTTCTATGAAATCTGTATTTTTTTGAATTATAGTTTTTCTAGCTTTTTTATTATTTCTATGAAATATAGTTTTTCTATGAAATTTGTCTTTTCTAGTTTTTTTATTATTTCTATGAAATCTAGGTTTTCTATTAAATCTATCTTTTTTGATATCTAGATTTTCTATTAAATTTATCTTTTTTAAAATCTAGCTTTTCTATTAAATTTGTCTTTCTGAAATCTACATTTTCTATTAAATCTATCTTTTTTGAAATTTAGCTTTTCTATTTATGTATTCCTTGAAATCTAACTTTTCTAGATTTTCTATTATTTATAAAATCTAGTTTTTCTATGAAATCTAGTTTTTCTATTAAATCCATCTCTTTTGAAATCTAGCTTTTCTAGCTTTTCTATTATTTTTATGAAATCTATCTTTTCTATTAAATCTATCTTTTCTATGAAATCTAGCTTTTCTATTTCTAACTTTTCAGAAATTTAGCTTTTCTAGCTTTTAGATCTTTTCAGAAATCGAGTATTTCTAGCTTGTCTATCTTTTATGAAATCTAGATTTTGTAGCTTTCCTACATTTTTTGAAATCTAGTTTTTCTATTATTTGTGTATTTTCTATGAAACTAGATTTTCTAGCTTTTCTATCTTTTTTGAAATCTAACTTTTCTATTAAATCTATATTTTTTGAAATCTAGCTTTTCTAACTTTTCTATTATTTCTATGAAATCTATCTTTTCTAACATTTATCTTTTTCGATTAAATCTATCTTTTCTATTAAATCTATATTTTTTGAAATCTATCTTTTCTATTAAATATATCTTTTATGAAATCCAAATTTTCTATTAAATCTAGGTTTTCTAGATTTTTTATTAAATCTATTATTTTTGAAATCTTTTTCCGATTAAATATATCTTTTCTATTAAATCTATATTTTTTGAAATCTATCTTTTCTATTAAATATATCTTTTATGAAATCCATATTTTCTATTAAATCTAGTTTTTCTAGCTTTTTTATTAAATCTATTATTTTTGAAATTTAGCCTTTCTATCTTTTCTATTATTTCTATCTTTTTTTCTATGAAATCTAGCTTTTCTATTATTTCTATCTTTTTTGAAATCTATATTTTCTATTATTTCTATCTTTTTTTGAATTGATATTTTCTGTTAAATCTATCTTTTTGAAATATAGCTTTTCTAGGTTTTCTATTATTTTTATGAAATCTAACTTTTCTATTAAATCTAGCTTTTCTGAAATCTAGCTTCTCAATGAAATCTAGAATTTTTATGAAACTATCTTTTTTAAATATAACCTTTCTAGCTTTTCTTTTATTTCTATGAAATTTAGCTTTTCTATTATTTCTATGAAATATATCATCTCTATTAAAACTATCTTTTTGAAATCTAGATTTCTATTAAATCTAATTTTTTTCAAATCTAGGTTTCATTTAAATCTATCCTTTTTCAAAACTAGCTTTTATATATTTTCTCAAATCTAACTTTTCTATTTATATATTTTTTGAAATCCAGTTTTTCTATTATTTCTGAAATCTTGTTTTTCTATGAAATCTAAAATCTAGCTTTTCTATTAAATCTGTTTGTCTAAATCTAGATTTTCTATTAAATCCTTCTTTTCTGAATTCTAGTTTTTCTAGCTTTTCGAGGACACTCAAGATTTTTGAAAACTTACCACAGGGTGAAGAAAGAATTTTTTTGGGATGGCCTTAAATCTGATATTCAAAATTTTGTGGCGAAATGTTTGGTTTGCCAGCAGAAAATTCGAAGGTTCAAGCAGTGGAAGATCACATCGAGCATCAACAAGAAGTTCTCTAACTCTTAAAGGATAACTTGAATTTGGCAAAAAAATCGAATGAAGCAACAGGCAGATCAACATCATAGTGAGAGAATTTTTGATGTAGGATATTAGGTATTTTTACAGCTACAACCATAGAAACAAATTTCCCTCAAGCAAGCTGAGAAGGATAATAAATTATCGCCAAAGTACTATGGTCCTTACAAGGTGTTGCAAAAGATTGGTACTATGACATACAAATTGGAGCTTCCTGCTTCTTCACGAGTGCATCCATTTTTCCATGTTTCATGCTTAAAGAAGGTCATAGGTGAAAATCTTCCAGTTCAAACAATATTTCCAGAACATGAAGAGGAAGGAAAAATCATATTGGAACCTGAAGCGGTCACGGAAACAAGAACTCGACACCTATGGAATTGATCAATTTCATAGTATCTCATCGAGTGGAAGAACTTACCCACTGAAGATTCTACATGGGAGGATGAAAATTTTATACATAAGCACCCAGAGCTACTCAAGCATTGAGGACAACACTTTTTTGAAGGAGAGAGGCATGTTAGGTCCCTATATTACTAGTATAGTCCCTTATTTTTGTCAGTGTAACCCCCTTATTATTATTATTGTACCCCCGTAACCCCCATATTGTTATTATTGTGCCCTTAAATTATTATTGTTAGGTCGGCTAGGATTACATTGTGGCCCCACTAGGATTATATTATGGCCCCATGGACTCCTATATATAGAAAGGAGGTTTTTTAATTTGTATCATCCAAGAATTGGTCATTAATGTAATGTATTGGAGGTTGCCCCCTAGAAGTGGCTTATTTCTAAGGTGTTGATATCTCTTTTCTTCTATTTTTGGACTTGGTTCCACAACACCTCCTCGCTCCCTCTCTCTCCCCTCTCTCTCTCTCTCTCTCTCCTTGTGTGTGTGTGTGTGTGTGTGTGTCCCTTTCTCCCTCTCCCTCTCTCTCCCTCCTTCTCTCTCTCTCTCTCCCTTTCTCTCCCCCTCTCCTTCCCTCCCTACCTCCCTAAATCAATATCCCTCTCTATCTTGATATCGCTCTCCCTCTCCCTCTCCCTCTCCTTCCATCTCCCTCTGCTTCTCTTTCACCCTCCCTCACCCTCTCTCTCTCTCTCTCCCTCCCTCTCCATCTCTGCCTTTCTCTATCTCTCTCTCTCTCTCTCCATGTATCTCATGCTCTCTCCCTCCCTCCCTCCCTTTCCCTCTCTCCATCTCCTTATCCCACTCCCCCTCTCTCCCTACCTCTCTCCATCCCTCCCTCTTTCTCTCCCTCGCTCTCTCCCTCTCACCCTTTCTCTCCCTTCCCCTCTCTCTGTTTCTCCCTCCCTCTCTCTCCCTCCATATCCATCTCTCCCTATCCCTCTCTCTCTCTCCCTCCTTATCCACCTCCCCCCCTCTCTCGCTTTCTCTCTCCCTCCCTCCCTCTCTCTATCTCCCTCTCTCTATTTCTCTCTCCCTCTTCCTCCCTCTCCCTCTCCCTCCCAACCACTCCCCCTCCTCCCTCTCTCCCTCTCTCTCTCTCCATCTCCCTACCTCTTCCTCCCTATACCCATCCCCCCCCATCCCCCCTCCCTCACTCCCTCTTCCTCTCTCTCTTTCTCCCTCACTCTCCCCTCTCACTCTCTCCCTCTTGCTCTCCCTCTCTCTCCCTCTCTTTCTCTATACCTCCCACCCACTCTCCCTCTCACTCCATCCCTCTCTCCCTCCACCCCGCTCCATCCCTCCCTCTCTCCCTCTCTCTCACTCTGCCTCCCTCTCCCACCCGCTCTTTCCCTCTCTCCCTATCTCCTCTCACTCCACTGCTCCCGCACTCCCTCTGCCTCACCCTCTCACTCCCTCTCCCATGCTCCCTTCTTCCCTCCATTTCCCTCCCTCTACCTCCCTGCGCCCCCTCCCTCTACCTCCCTGCCTTTATCCCTCTCACTCCCTCCCTACCTCCATCTCTCAATCCCCATCCCTCCTCCCTCTCTCCCTCTCCCAATACCCCTTCCCTCCCTCTCCCAGTCCCCCCTTCCTCCCTCTCTCCCTCTCCCTCTCTCTCTATCCCTCTCTCTTCCCTATCTCTCCCTCCCGCTCCCTCTCCCTCACTGTCCCCCCATCTCTCTCACTACTGCCCTCTATCTCTCTCCCTCTCTACCTCCCCTCCCTCCCTCCCTCCCTCAAATCCTCTCCCTCTCTCTCTCCTTATCTGTCCCCTCTCCCTTCCTCCCTCTCCTTCTCCTTCTCTACCCCTCCCTCTCTCTCCCTCTATCTCTATCCCTCTCTCCACTCACTCACCCCTCTCCCTCTCCCTCTGCCTCCCTATCCCTCCCTCTCTCCCTCCTCTTCTCCCTAATTCTCACTCCATTTCCGTCCCTTCCTCTCTCCCTCCCCCCCTTCCTCTCTCCCTTCCCCCCATATCTCCCTCTTCCTCTCTCTCTATCATTCTCTGCCCTCTCCCTTCCTTTGTCTCCCTCTCTGCCTTTCTCCCCCCCTCTCTCTCCCTCTAACTCCCTATCCCTCTCCCTCTCACTACCACCCTCTCCTTCTCTCCCTCTCTCCTCTCTCTCTCCTTCCTCCCCTCGCTCCCACCCCATCTCCCTCCATTCCTCTCTCCCCATATCCATATCCATATCCCTCTCCCTCCATCCCTCCCACTCTCTCTCTCTCTCTCTCTCTCTCTCTCTCTCTCCATTTCTCTCTCTCTCCTCCGTCCCCTCTCTCTCCTCTCCCTCGCTCCCTCCCTCCCTCTTCCTCTCCCTCTCCCCCCCTCCCTCTCCCTCTCCCTCTCCCTCTCTACCCCTCCCTCTCTCTCCCTCTATCTCCATCCCGCTCTCCACTCACTCTCCCCTCTCCCTCTTCCTTTTCCTCCCTATCCCTCCCTCCCTCCCTCGCTCCCTCTACCTCCCTCCCTCTCTCCCTCCTCATCTCCCTACTTCTCACTCCATTTCTGTCCCTTCCTCTCTCCCTCCCCCCCTTCCTCTCTCCTTCCCCCCCATATCTACCTCTTCCTCTATCTCTATCACTCTCTGCCCTATCCCTTCCTTCGTCTCCCTCTCTGCCTTTCTCCCCCTCTCTCTCTCCCCCTCGCTCCCCCTAACTCTCTCTCTCCTTCCTCCCCTCGCTCCAACCCCATCTCCCTCCCTTCCTCTCTCCCCATATCCATATCCCTCTCCCTCTCCCTCCATCCCTCTCTCTCTCTCTCTCTCTCTCTCTCTCCATTTCTCTCTCTCTCCCTTCCTCCCTTTGTCTCTTTCCCCTCCCTCCCTCTCTCTCTCCCTTCCTCCCCTTTCACTCTCCCTCCCTCCCTCTCTTCCCCCTATCTCTTCCTCCCTCTCAACCTCTCTCTCCCCCTTTCTCCTCCTCCCACCCTCTCTCCCTCCATCTCCCTCTATCCCTCCCACTCACTCTCCCTCACTCCATCTCTTTCCATCTCCCTTTCCACCTCCCACTCCCCCACCCTCCCTCTCCCTCCCTCCCTCCCTCTCTCCCTCTCTCTCTCTCTCTCTCTCTCTCTCTCTCTCCCTACCTCCTACCCAGTCTCCCTCTCCTTATCCCTCTCACCCTCTCCCTCCCACTTCCTCTCCTTCCCTGTCTCCCTCTCTCTCTCCCTTTTCCTCCCTGCCTCCCCCTCCTCCTCCTCCTCCTCCTCTCTCTCCCTCCCCATATCCATATCCATATCCCTCTCCCTCTCCCTCCATCCCTCCTACCACCTCTCTCCCCTCCTCCCCCCCCCCTCTCTCTCTATCTTTGTCCCCCGTCCCCTCTCTCTCCCTCCCTCACTTTGTCTCTTTCCCCCTCCCTCCCTATATCTCTCTCCATATCCCTCTCTCTCTCTCTCTCTCTCTCTACCTCTCTCTCTCCCTATCTCTCTCTCTCTCCCTCCCCCTACACTCTCCCTCCCTCCCTCCCCCTGCACTCTCCCTCCCTCCCTCTCTTCCCCCTATCCTACTCTCCCTCTCTGCCTCTGCCTTCCTACCTCTCTCCCTCTCTCTCCCACTTCCTCCTTCTCCGACCCTCTGTCCCTCCATCTCCCTCTGTCCCTCTCACTCACTCTCCCTCACTCCCTCTCTCGCCATATTCTTGTACACCTCCCACTTCCTCCTACGCACCCCTCCCTCTTTCGGACTCCCCAACCCTCCCTCTCCCCCTCACCACTCCATATCTCCCTACATCTCTCCTCTCCCTCCCTCCCTCACTTTATCCCTCTCTCTCTCTCCCTACCTCCTGCCCACTCTCCCTCTCCCTCCCTCTGTCCTTCCCCCCCTCCCCCTCTCTTCATCCCTCCCTCCCTCCGTGACTCCCCTCCTCCCCCTCTCTCTCTCCCTTTGCCTCCCCCTCCCCCTATCTCTCTCCCTCTCTCCTGTCACTCCCCCGCTCTCCCTCTCCGTCTGCCACACCCTCTCACTCAGTCTCCATCCGTCCCTTCATCCCTCCCTCCCTGCCTCCATCTCCCCATCCCCCCTACCTCCTTCCCTGCCTCTCCCTATCCCCGTCACCCTCTCCCTCCCACTTCCTTTCTCTCTCCCTCCCTCCCCCTTTCTCTCTCCCTCCCTCCTCTCACTCCGCCACCCTCCCTATCCCTATGCCTCACCCTCTCACTCAGTCTCCATCCCCCTCTCCCTGCCTCCCTCCTTCCATCTCCCCATCCCTCCCCCCTCTCTCTTTCCCTCCCTCCCTCTGTCCTTCCTCCCTCCCTCTCTCTTTCCCTCTCCCTCTCTCACTTGCACTATGTTTCATAAATAATAATTTTAATACCTGCAATAGGACATTCTAACGCTAACATAAGGTGAAATATACATACTTCAAATGAAATAAATTTAAACAAGTTTTTCACTATCATTAACATAATCACAATAATTATCATGATTGAAATAATTAAATATTTTAATGAAAAATATAATAAATATAATATAATATCCTCTTTTAAATTCTTTTTCAATTCTAACATTTTGAATATTGAAAAGATATCAAACATAAAAATAAAATTCATCAACGATATAAAATAAAATTAACCCCAAAATATCAAAAAATTATATATAAAATAAAATTAACCCCAAAATATCAAAAAATTATATGAAAAACTGAGGGAAGAATAGGAAAGTTATGAAGGAATAATATATAGAGAGATTATTTTGAAATTTTTATGAGTTTAAGAAGCATTAGACAATATACCGACTTTAAAATGGGAAAAATATAATTAAAAAATAGGTATTTTTAATATATTTTTAAAATCAAATTATAACAGTGAAATTCAAAATGCGATTATTTTAATTTAGAGAAATTTGAAACCACATGAATATTTTCACACGGTACAACACCAAAATGCAGGAAATGAAGTGCGTTGATGATTTTGATTTGCAAAATCAATAACGTTGAGAGAGGACATTCAAATATGTTGAAATAATAGAATATTTTGTATAATGATATTAATGGTCAGTTTTCTATAATGGAAAGAGATTCACGAACAGGCACACTTGTCCGCACATTCCAAGTTCTGGAAGATAAGGTTTCATTGCGTAAGGACCGGTTAGGCGTGTATGGACGTGTACGTGTTTGATGTATGAATATACATGGTAGTAAGAATATCACCATCGGCCTGATGAAACACAAGAAATATGGTATCCACTATGCAATAATAGATGGCGATACAAGGGGCTGGACATTGCTGGTAGTTATCAAATTTCTAATATATTATAAAATCTTATGAAAGAGACAGAAGCAGGGAACCAAACACTAAAGAGTATGAAAGAGGTAGAAGATAAGGAAGCAAGGATGATCCAAAATGGGCAAGACAGTCCTGTGGACTGGGATAACTTACAGTCTTGTGGACTGGCATGGAACACATTATACAGATTATACAAAATTATCGATTGCAGTTCTGGTAATAATATTGCAGATATTATTGCAAAAGTATCGATTGCAGTTCTGGTAATGTCTATGCCTAGTGGGGCAGGCATTAGTGGACAGATTGAAATGCTAACAGTGTAGACACCGGAACAAATATCATGTCCCTCTTAGACTTACCATATGATGATGGGGCCGTTTAAGATTAATAGTAAAATCGTCTGATCAATTCTGGTTGTTGTCTTCAATTGAAACCCATTAAAACCATTACGGATGAAACATATCAAAATAAAATATGGGAAAATTCGCTTGGTTCTTCTTTATGTAAAAGTAATAGAGAACAGACCAGATTTCCATTCTACCCAGATATTCAACAGGGAAACTTTCTTTACTTGAAATTTATTAAAAATATTACCCACTAACCAAATTTGTTGATATGATCAATTAATTTCTCTGCCTTTGCTGAAAAGCAAATTAATTATTGTAGGGAATCAAAATTAGTTACAGATATCAACAAATGTAGTAACAAAGAGGTAAGTTCTATTCTGTTTTTTGAGAGTTTACAACTTAGAAAGCAACTGAGGACCCAGAAACAAAATATTGAACAGCGATATTAAATCCTAAGAGAAGATGGGGAGAATTGAACTAAGGGCATCCATAAATCTTTTCGGCATGACTTTTGAAGTTCATCGAAAAAACTTTACGACAATTAGTGGATTCGAAAAAATCAATGGAGATCGCCTTAAATAATCTTCATCGTGATTCAATACAAATCAATTCGGTTCCCACATACCCAAAAACCTATGTTCCTAGATGCTGTCAACACAACTTAAAACCCTGTCCATATGCTCCTAAAAAAGGTACCCATTATAGAAATTAAAAGAAGCCTTTAACATAGGGGCTCAACTAATTTCAAAACAAAAACCTAAGAGGAGGTTGGTTTATTGAGACTAACCTAACAAATGACAGGTTAACATAACTAAAATAAATAGCAACGAGAACATTACAGCAAGGCTAGAGTTTATGTTAAAAGAAAAGCAGTAGCATATACATAGTACCTAGAGTAACGATTTGATTTATTCAAGGAAGAACACAGCAAGCCTCCGCAGCTGTAACAGCCTCATGCAGGAGGATCCCACCGTCGATGGCAACAGATCAAAGCAAAATAGTTCCTGTTGCATAACAAAGAAAAAACCTCCAGTCAATGATGAAAAACTAGGGCAGATTAAGCTTCTGAACGAATCTACACATACACAAAGATGAACATTGCGTAGAAAGACTCAGATCAACATTGCGTATATTAGATCATAGAACTTGCGACCAAGAAAGCAGAAGAGGACCCACAATGTACATAACAGAGAGAGTAAAAAAAGAGAGATTAAATTTAAGATCAGATCATAAATATTTACAAAGAGTAAAAGAAGAGAGAGATACATACATCCATTGACAAAGAGCACAGATCTCCATTTTGAACCAGTCAACCATTTTCGAGGTGCAGTCCAGTCCAACTTCCTCCATTTCACACATACACTCTACGGGCGGACTCCCAGATATGCCACTCTCCCACTATGAACTTCTACAACTACCACCATCATTCCCAGTTCTTCCAACGTGCTTCAGCTTGAAAATAAGACTCTGTAACAATGTTTGATATATATAGAGGCACTGACAATTCTTAAGAAGACTCTGTAACAGCTTGAGAATTCTTTGACAATGTTTGATATATATAGGCACTTTTCGATCTCTTCACAATGTTGTTAGAACTGACGCTTGAAAAGAAGGCAAGGTAACAAACTTTAGAATAGGCGCGCTTCACAAAGCTTGAAAATATCTTCCAGGTTGTGTAACAAACTTTTAATGAAAAGGAGTGGTAGCATGAAAAATATCTTCCTTTAACGGATATAATAGATGCTTCTAGGCTTCCTTGCTTTCCTTTAATGGATAGAATGGATGCTTCCAGGGGCGGCCACATCTACTTCAACGGATAGCATAAAAGAAGTGCGCCCACATCGACTTTTAAAACATCTTAAAACAATGTGCAGTGTATGCTTTATGCAACTAAATCAAGAGCCATTTTTATTTGCAAAAAATCTTTTAATTAGTACAATTACGTAATAAGATTTAAGACTGTGTACCTGGATGGTCGTATATATATAACATTATCTATTTTCTTTTTATTTTTAAATATAGAGTTTATATGTTTATTTTTAAATTCCACCTTCATTTTATCTTATTATGAGTAATTTAAATAATCAATTTTATATCATTAAATTAAAAGGTTAAATTTTGATATTATAGTTTATATTTCAAGCTATAACCATTTTCATTAATGTAAGTATAATTATGTAATGTTATCATTTAATTTCATTATTAATATTATTATGCAATGTTATTTTCTAAACAAATATCTTATCTTTGCAATCAACCTGAAGTATTTTTTAATTCTAAAATTTAGCTTATTTTTATATAGGTTATTATTATTAAATACTATATTATTAAAGAAATAAAGTTTTTGTTTTTAAATATATTATAGTCTAAATTTTTTGAAATGCATATTGTTTTAGAGTGAAAATTTTGAAAAAAAATTATACTTCTAAATATTTGATCTTTCTTGCATCTGAACTTGGAAGGAATTACAAATTTCATACAATTTGAGTAATACACTAATACAATGTTTTAACTACAAATTTCTATTTTCAATTTTCAATTTACAAATTAAGAATATCCATGGTAAATCTAGATAGTTAAAAATATTTTTAATTTCTTTTTTAAATAGATATATGTTTAAATCATATATTACTTCTCTTACAATTGATAAAAATTATAATAATAACAATTTTAAATAAAGTTAAAATTTGGTTATTTTTTGTAACACCTCCAGTTCAAGGAATTTTTTTTTTTTCTTTTTTTCACATATATACTGGGGTTTCATTTTTATTTACCCGGTGGTCTGAATATTAAGTTCAGAAGTTGGATTGTTATTTCCATCTTTTTAAATTTTCCTCTACCCCTCTAGTATCTCATTTAAAATCTCTCTCCCACTATCATGTCCTAATAACATTCAATATTCCCCCATGTGTACATTAAAACCATGTATATAAAATTTTATACCCCTTCTATATCAACATGGGATACTCCTCCTGGATCTAATATAAGTCTAGACCCTATGTTCATTCATATTTTCGGATAACATCATATAAGCCATACATATATAATACCTATACCACTTATATATATCACATATATATATATAAACTTTGATAATATTACTTGAATGCGCATATATGGGTATATAACACATCTATATATAACACATATATACATCCTTGCTAAAATTTATTTGATTGCTCATACACATATATATATAATACATCTATATATAACACATATATACACCCTTGCTAAAATTTATTTGAATTCGCATACACATATATATATAACACGTATATATATAACCCATATATATATAGATATACATTTTGATAAAATTAATTGATGGCGCATATAGATATATACAACGCATATCTATAAGACACCCCCGTTTTATAATATCATTGAATTGGCATATACGTATAACACATATATATATACCCTTTGACAATAAAATCGAATTACGCATCACGCCTATACTATACCTATTATACATATACCTTACCCATACGTTGAAATAACGCTTGTCTATATGAAGTACAACGTGTACATACTACTAATCTCGTACGTGGATGATTCGATGCCCATTTCAGATTATCGTTGCGGACTATGGATAATTATAACAGTGATTCAACTATTAATTATGGAGTGCCGAAACCTACCAGTCCCAGTATAACCAAACCCTAATCATGAATTTGGTTGGCGTTGTTTTATTAATCAACCCTTCTTTTTTTTCAAATTCTTCGTGACAGGTTATATTATTATTGTTTATACTCTTATGAAAATTACCACTTGTAATGAGGTTGACAGTCATGCGTGTTGGCATCTCTGCATCATACAGATCAGAGCGCCTTGCCTCTTGCGTCGAATCATAATTGTTTTGGTTTGAAACGACACGCATACGATTTGTTTTTTTTATACGCATAGTACGCACCATGCGTACCGATTATGAATGGAGATAGCAATATAGCTTAGGGATCTGACTGGTCTGGATTAACATGTGGTTTCATTCTGATGTTTTGATGGTTTTTTGTACGCAGGGAAAGCGTCTCGCTCAGGAGATTGAGGTACCAGATGCCGGCGCTTGCAGACTCATACCCAGCAAGTAATTTGCGTGTAACGCTTCCAATTTTCATTCCAGTCTGGCCCAGTACTGTGCAAGCCAATTTCTGCGTCTCAGTACCTCGTCTGCAACTTATTTACATCACCGCGTACCCCTATGTCGTCTAAGTTGGGTTTCCTTTCCCTACGTCTTATATAGCTGGCTCAGTTCACAGTTGAGTCTTACTCCGGTTGTTGTATTTGTCTTTGTTCACAATTCGTTCACCGAAGGTGTGAATCTCTTCCGAAGGATTGGGTGCAGAAATACGCAGTCGGCTTAAGGGTATTGGCTCCTGCTCCGTGGAGAGTTCGAGCGTAAGGGTTTTTTTTTTTTCTTATGGTTCTTTATGTTCTGCAACCTATTTCAATCTCGTCAGGTAATGCCGCGTCTAATCATTCACTGATTGTTTTGTGTATAGGGTGCAGACGCAGGGGTCTTCTGGCCGCGCTCATCCTAACTCATACCTATTCTTATTTTTATTATTATAGTTTTTGGTAGTCGGCTTTGATGTTAATACTAGTTGTTTTACTCAGAAGGATTTCTTTTGAAGGTCTCTTACAGCTGCGCTTAGTACGCCCTTGCATGGACAGGAGCCATAGGTTTTCCTCCGGCTACACGCCGCACCCTTCGATTGCATATTCGTCTACCTTCTGACGCGAAATCTCAGATTTCCTTGCATCCAGGTTTGATAGCCTTCCTATGGCCGATGTGCCAATATGTTTTGTTTTATTTGATGGCGTATTTACCTCTGGTTTTTATTCCTTTTAAAGCAATGCGATCCGCATAGGTCAAGCTCGAGTTTCTGTCATACCATTTCAGAGATTCATGCCTCTGATTTATTTGCGTGCGTTCCAGAACTCTAGTGTTATTGATATTCAGTACTAACTGTCGGGACCTATGTTTTGAATCGGTTTTATGTTTTCATTGCCCTATCTAAATCGTACTATGGTCAGCGGCGTATTGGCCATTCGAGTCCAAAATTTTTCATTTGGCTTTGTTGCAGATGGCACAGGTAACTAACGAACCACACCAGGGGAAAGGCCGAGCTCCCATGTCGGTAACTCCCTTCCTTAACGCGATTGCGCCCTCTGTAATTTTTTCGTTTTGTTTTTTTTTTATACTGTTAACGCTCTGCCCGATAATAGCCAGGCCTGCACTATCTTTGTAAATTTAATATACCACCTTCCGGCTAAACAAAATACTTTCCACCTGTGACATATGACCATTCGATACCCTACGTACAGGTTGGTTACTCGGCCCTTGCTATCGTCACGTCAACTCATAGTTTTATAGTTGTGTCGGTTTTCTACCATCGTTTAAATATGGATATAGAGAATATGTAGTCACATGCATGTTTAAAACTACATGTTTAAAATGTATACCATCGTTTGATTTTTACCTCAGTTTTTTTTTCATATCATGTCTAAATAAAACCTAAAATGCCGTAGACATTCATGTCTGTGCAACTTGGGGGTATTAAATCGAAACATGCCCAATGCGTAGTAATTTAAAGAAGCACCATATTTTAATATAATTTGACCATACATTAAATCGCATAGATAAATGGTTCATATAGTTGCCCATACATTAATTCGCATCGATACATGGTTCATATCTATATTTCTTCCACCGACTACTAATTTGTAATCGTTGTTAAAAGGAGCTATTATTTTAGCTCTCGGCTCTTATATTTGTTTTTGTTTTCATATATATGTATTCAATAGTTAATTGAATAGCATACCTTAAATTTAGGTTAAGAAATTTGCTATGATATTTGTTCAAGGATTAGAGGTAGATAAAATAATGCAATATACTCTATAAATGATATAATTGAGATAACACTTCCAAAGAGTAAAGTTTCTTCATGAACTAGAAAATCTCAAAGGCATATTCTAATGTTTTTACTTCTCTTTTATTGTACCATGTAAATTTCAGTTATGCTACAATAGTTTTCTAACGTACATATGAGCATATAATTTCACCTTTGTATATGTATATGGGAACAAGTTAATATTTAATTATCTGTGGAGACTAAGTACCTTCAGATTTAAACCGTCTTTGGTTTAAAAATTCTGTGGGTTTCTACTCTATGGATTACTGGTCTACAACTAAACAGAATCTGGAAGGTGAATGCCTTAAGATGGATTCTGTTAAATGTAGTACTAAACTCAATTATACCATTTCATTAATTTTTGTTTTTATATGTAGCCAATTCATACCATAACAAATCAAAATAAACAAGAATTTCAGAAACATACCACTATTGCAAATGACCAACCTCCCAACCGTAGAGTCCTCTTTGTCTCCTAGAACTCACCCCCGAGATGAGATCCCCTCCATCACAGATCAACCTCTGATCTTCTTAGGAGCAGCTTATTTAAGCTCATGTTTCCCCAAAGCATGTTTCTAATTCTGCGTCCAGAATAGCAGGATGCTTTCTTTCCTGTTTAGCCTAGGCTCCCCATTTTGGGTTTTTTAAAGTTGTTTTATGCTTTTCCTCAACTTTTCCAGCTTTTATTACCTCTTCCCAACTACTTTCCTCATCATTGGGGAAATTTAGATTCCTCCTCAAATCTAAATTAATTTCTTTCAAGGATTTTTGAAAGATGGTGGGGATTTATTGCCTTATCCATCCTCATGGATTTTGGCAAGTGATCTCAAATTCTCATCTTGGTCAATATGCACAATCATTTTATTTATTTCATAAATTTAAATAGTAAATTACATTCACACCATACTGATCCTTTGGGGTCCACTCCCCTTAGGATTAAGTTCAAATGTCTAATTTTTTTCAATTTCAACACAGAAATTGGGGGTGTTACAT